>JAJOOO010005005.1:0-27205 GCA_029582685.1 Solanum piurae
TTTGAATGTGTGGATGTAAATAAGTTTTTTATTCCGCACTATTTTCATTATTGAATGCAATGAATGACTATGTGGCTTGTATAAGACCCCTTCGGAGTCGAATACGCCATGTTACGACTAGGGGGTACTCTCGGGTCGTGACAGCGTCCTACCCGCGATGCGGAGGAAAAATTTGTTCACTGGGGGAACAAGTCCGTGACGCGAACTTGTTTTAGGAACCCTACTCGACTTTTTTCTTCTTCGTTTTCCAGCCCCAATTCGCCTAAACTCGATTATTCTTCTCAAATTCATTTTAGATCCCGATGTCCAGTATATATACTCAAGAACCTAACTCAAAACAACCCTAAAACACAACATAAGGGTCTCAGAAACTCCACAATTCAACCCAATTCAAGGAACAACATTCAAATTCCAGAATTCATGTCAAGAACACCAACTTTCAAACTTTTTTAGGACGACTTGCGTTGAACTAAACATGTTTGGCGCGTGGGTGAATGAACCCAACGCTATGAGAGACTCACAACCTTGTAAGATCAATTCCTTGGTGAAATCCACAAGCTAAACCTTCAAGAACGACGAACTTTGCTCTTTCTCCTATTTTCTCCTCTTGCGTTCTTTCTCCAAAAACCCTAGCGTAAATTCCAATTGCCTAAACTGAATCAATTCAGTTTTGACCCTTAATTAATTCACCAAAAATGAATTAAATTAATAGGGCAAGGAAAAGACTAAAATACCCCTTTAAAATCCGGATTGGACATTTCCTTATTCGGACAACCCAACTTTCAAAGGGCATAACTTACTCATACGAATTCGAAATCGCGCAAACTTGGTGGCGTTGGAAAGATCATTCCAAGGTATTTCCAACCATATCTGGAACTACACCTAAATCATCCTGAGCTAGGAGTTATGGTTGTTTGAAATTGACCAAAAACTCACTTTTTTCTAACTTAAACAAAATTTCCAGCTTTCAATTCTTTCCAAAAATGATTATTTCCAATTCTCAACTTCTTCCTAGTTATTTAAATTTGCTAGATGTTACAATTATGTCATATAGGGCACATTTGTTTATTTATTCAATTTTATACAAGTTAAAGTGTCTACTTGTGTACACTCAAAGTTGGAGATATAGATGTTACTTGTGTACACTCAAAGTTGTGTACGCTCCTTATATAGTTGTAGTTTGTTTGATTATGATCTGTAGTTATATGTTTTAAAGAGTAGAGAGGCAAGTGAGATTAAGAGAGGTGAACGGGATCTGGAGAGAGATATAATTGATTTGTATCAAAAGCTAGCTACTAGAAGGAGAAAAGAGGCGGCGACATTGGGAGAGGAAGGAGAGAGATACAATTGATTTGTATATATTTGATCGAAAATTATATAATGAATACAATTGATTTGTATATCAAAGACTGTTTGTATTCAATTCGTTGATTCAAATCAATTGTATCAGGTATACTAATGAATACAATTTGTATAGACGAATGGTATAAAAAAAATACAATTATGTCGTTGTTGTAAGTCATAACAAATTGTATTTGCATTCATTCATTGCTCTGTGTATTGTTTTTATGTGTTGCCATGTGTGTTTGTGGCATTAACTGTTACCATTTTTATTTGTATATTGATTATTATCATTTATGTGTACTGCGGAGAGAGAGGAAGAGGTGAAAGAGAGGGCATAGATAGGCAAGGGAGAGAAAAGAGAGAAGGGGCATTAAGCTCAGCTATATTTATCAAGCAATAGTTGCGAATAGTAATTATTTCAAACTAGAGTGATGTACAGTAAATACATATTATATGTTTACCTTATACTACATAATTTTTCATATTATAAAGAGAAAAGACATAAATACACCATCAAAGTTGTCTCGTATTTGCATAAAGACACCTTATCTTTCAAAGTGTCCTATTACCCCACATAACTATTTAATATCTTTGTAAGTGGACCATTTTGACCCATTCCCTCGTCTATGTAGTCGCGCGTGTTGCTCACTCCCTATGATAGAATTCAACCCGACCCGACCCTGTTCTTTGAAGAAAGTCGTTTTTCCTTTTCTTTTCTTATTTCTCAACTTTCCTTTTCCTTTTCTTCTTCTAAACGCGTAGTCTCAGTAGTATATCTCTCCGACAATTACTAAAGATTACACAAAAAAAACTTTTAAAATAATAAAATCACTGTCGGTACCCACAAAAAACCAACAAAAACAACCAAGAACCAAAAACTCCTTCAAATTCAATTTTTTCCTTATTAGATCTGCAAAAAGAAACAATCTTTAACACCTCTTTTACTTACAGATCCAAAAATCTGTAAAAAAAAAAAAAAAAAAATCGAGAAAAAAAATGGATTCTTCAGAGCAACATCGTAAGAGGAAAAGAATCTTCAGACCATCTTCTCCAACAGATAAAACGAATTCCTACCTTATTTTCTTGGGGAAGATGATGAAATCGTCAAACAGAGAGAACCAACGTTGATCTTGCTATGAAAAAAAATCTATGAAATCAAAAAATTAGGGCTATCAATAGCTATATTGGATTTAAAATTGGGGAAGATGACATAAATTGATTAAATAATTAATAATAAAGAAAGAAAATGACACATGACACTTTTAAATTGGTCCATGATCGTGAAAACACTGAATGACGCGCCTCATGTGCGTGGTAACAACCCAGACGAGGAAATGGGTCAAAATGGCTCATTTACAACGATATTAAATAGTTTTGTGGGGTGATAGGACACTTTGAAAGTTAAGGTGTCTTCATGCAAATACGAGACAACTTTAATGATGTTTTTATGTATTTTCTCTATTATAAACCTTAAGTATTTTTTTAAAATAACAACAAATCTAACAAAATAGGGGCTCTTAAAATTTTACATCTATTTTCTATTCATTTTCCCATATATATTAATATATATATATAAAAGATACCGTTTTCTTTAATTTTTGTTCTTACCAAGTTATAATGATTCATAGAAGATTGTTTTATAGTATTTGATTAGCACACAATAACTCCTCAACTAAATTTTGCACATTGAATGAAAGTTTTCTTCGACAAATCACTCTCTTATCTTCTTTTTCCTCCTCAATTAATAAAATCATTCATCTTTAATTTTCGATCGAAAACTTTAGTAATTAAAAAACAACAAGAAAAAAAAACACTTAGGTGAAAGAAAAAATTATAACGAAGTTATATGCATAAAATTCATGAGGAAAAAAAATACTTAAGATTTAGCCTCAAAAATAAAATGGAACAAGGCAAAATATATTCATGTATTATTAAAAATAATTTAAATATACTTTTTATTATATTTCTGGCTAAATATATTTCTCACGTTATATTTTAACACTAATTTACCTTTATAACAAATATATATACACGTGATCGATCAGAATTAAAAGAACACATCTAATTTAAGCTATACCTACCGTTCAGAAAGAAAGAAGAGAAAATAAAAACTGAGATACATTGCAAGATTTACTTGGGGACTGAAATCATTTTTTGACATATTAATCCAGGAACACAAAAGAAATTATTGAGTAGATTCCATGTCACAAATAGGACATATTTCATCAATTGCAATAAATTACAGTAAAATAATATTCACCTTATTTTAATCCTTAAATTATTGAGAAGTAAGTCATAATCATAATATCTCTTTTTTTTTTGGTTTCACATTTGAGGTCCGGAGCTTCCATTGAAGCTTAAACTAAATTTGGATTGCGCTCTGCAAAGCCAATTCGTGGGTGGCACTCCCAACATGATTTCTCCATATGGAGATATTTCGTTAAAGGCTAGAGCAATCACACCACTGCACCACAACTCATGATGGCCATAATCATAATATCATATAACTACCAAAGAACAATTGACGGTCCATATTTGGTGGGATAGAAAATAATTTTTTTCTCATGCTTTCTTTATTATTATTTTTTTTATTTGGAATTGATATACTTAAGTTGAAGATTTTTCGAAAATAATTTTTCTACCTTCATAAGATCTGCATATACCCTATTCTTCCTAAACTCACTTATTAAGATTTCACTACATATGTTATCGTAGAAAATATTATTTTTCATTTGTTATGTGGATTGTACGGTTCTTATATATTTTTCATAATCAAGACAATTGTATTTTTATTTTTTTTAAAACATTTTTTCTATAAAAAAATTAACTATATAAGAAATATTGAATCTGGTAAGTGGGGTGAATACTTAGAAAAATGATCGAAATTAAATGCACCACGTGGTAGACATACTGTTTATGTACCATGATCTTATTAAATAAATTAACGATCCAAACTCTTTCAATGTCACATGCTTCCATCCCTTCAATTATTGCTCATATAGTGTTTGTGATAAAAATGATTAGATAAGATACGATATGTTGTATTTGTAATTTATTGAGACGATAATTTTAAATAGAAAGACATAAATGGAAGATTGAAGTTAAAGGTTAGTCCTTCAATTATTTCTCATATAGTGTCTGTGATAATGTGATTAGATAAGATATGATATGACGTATTGATAATTCATTATGAAGATGATTTTAGATTTAAAATATATATATAGGGTTAATTCTTTAATTATTGCTCGTATAGTATTTGCGATAAAAGTGATTAGACAAGATATGAGAGAAAATGACATAAATGGTCCCTAAACTATCACAGTAGGTCTAAAATAGTCCCTAAACTATACGCTTAACGAAAATAGTCCCTTAACTATCTACAATCTTGTTAAGTTTTGTCTGTATCTACTTTTTATAGACACCGTTAAAAACTTCGTAATTCAGCTACTCTCTCTTGATTTTCTTTTTCCCTCTTCTTTTCTTCATTAACGCTGCTATAGTAAAGAAAACCTTGTCAAGTTTGGTGTTGTTTTTGTGCAGTTTGGAGTAGCTTGGTGATGATTTTTGGTGCAGTTTTTGTGTAATTTGGCGCAGTTTCTGTGCTATTTTTTGTGCAGTTTGCAGATGATTTTTGGTGCTCGAGTGCTTTTGGTGCAAATTTTTCGTAGTCTGATGTAGTAGTTTGGTATTGATATTTTAATGGTTTGATGTTGCTGTCTTGTGTTGTGTTATGTACAGTTTCATGCTGATTTTTTGGTGTTTTAGAGCTGCAATTTGATTCAACTCGAATAAAATATTGACAAACACACAATTACAGTAAGACAGTGAAAAAAAGAATTGGACAAAATAAAGTGAAGAAATAGTGAGATAATAGAGCAAAAGTGGCAAAAAAAAGTCAGGAGATAGAGATTAAATTAGAATAACAAGTTTTTTTTTATTTATAAAAGTAGATATAGACCAAACTTGACAAAATTATAGATAGTTAAAGGACTATATTTGTTAACTGTATAGTTAGGGGACTATTTTAGACCTACTGTAATAGTTTAGGGACCATTTATGTCATTTACTCCAAGATATGATATGAAATTTATAATTTTCATTGAGAAAATAATTTCAGATAAAAAGATAAATCAAAGGTTAGTAAGTAATTGAGATTTGAGTGTTGTCTAGTTCTCTTCCCGTTTGGCCATAGTTTTCCCAAATAATATTTGGGGGGGGGGGGGAATTTGGCAAATAGTGTTTGTCCATACAATTTATTATTATTTGGCAATTATTTTTGACAAATATCTCAAATTCTCAAATACTAGTTTTTTCTAGTATTTGGGTCAAATCTCATTATTTGGGATCTTTTGAAAATTAAAATTTTACACCAAACTTTCATCTTTTACAAAAACATCATCTATAGTAGTTGTTTGCGTTGTATTACATAATATTTTATGTGAGCACCAAAGTAGTGATGAAATATTCGGTGAATATGAAAGTGATGCATTGCTCTAGTGTCATGGACACCACTTGTTATTTGTTGCAACAAAGATCCAATTGACTTGTAATACAAACTTATGGTTAGTTTTGATAGTTTTTAAAATTTATGGGTATAAATCATATTTTTCTAAAAAAGTGAAATATATTTCTCAAATATTATGGCCAAACACATAGTGAAATTTCACCCAAATAATATTTGCCAAGAATATTTGAAAATCTATGGCCAAACGCTAGCTTAGTATTATCACTTTCTTATTATTTTATTTTTTGATTTTAGTGAATTTTTATTTATTTTTTGCTTCTATTATCGTATTATTTATTGTTTGTTCTTTATTTTATTTTTATTATGAACTCTCTGCTATTTTATTTATTTTACATACTTATTTTTTTATATGATTTATCAAAAAAATTATAAGAAAAAAACTAAATTTTGTATATACACTATATTTTCTTAGATTCCACCCTATAGAATTATATTATATATATTGTTATAATATTTTTAAGATCATTTAAAATTATGATAAACTAATTTCATGTATTATTATGATTACATGTAATTATTTTTTAAAGTGATCTGATTTTTTTTGTTAGTGATATTCTCATTGTAAAGAAATTAAAATTCTCATCCTAATATTCTTTATCTAAAGCTGCTTTAATCAACTGAAACACTCATCTGGATCGATGATCTATCAAAAAATTTATAAGAAAAAATTATAATTGTGTAAACGCTATATTTCTTAGATCCTACCTATAAAATTATATTGAAATATATTATTATTGCTATATTTTTAAGACTATCTAAATTTTTGACAACCAATTTCATATGGTATTATTATTACATGTTTTTGGACGGCAGATACATCAATGTGTCAAAAGTATGACAGAGGGTATCTACCTGATACCTCCAACAAAACATGAAATAAGCTAATTCTATCGTTTATCATGAGATTATTATTATACATTATACCTCACGCTTAGTGGTGGCAAATGGGCGGGTTGGGTCAAATTTGGGCGGGTTGAAAATGGATCAACATAAAATGGATAATAATTCAACCCGCCCATATTTGATATGGGTAAAAATTGATTGGGTAACAAATGGGTTGGATAAAATACTAGTTTACCCATATTTTCATGAGTAAATAGTACTCTACTTAAGAATTCAACATGAAGAAAATATTTTAGTCTTTTTTTAGATGAAATATGTTGAAAATGCTTCATTTAGTTTTATTGTATCATAAAAGTAAAAAAAAAAAATCATATAACTTTTCAATATAAAATAAATTTATGTTTTCCTAGAAAATGTTTTCCCGGAAAATAAGTAGATTTTTGACTTATTTTCTCTTGTTTGGTTGGTGAGTAGAAAATATTTTCCGAAAAAGATTTGTAGTGTTTGATTTAGGAATGAAAAATATTTTTGAGAAATATCTTTTATTTTTACTAGAGTAGAAAATATTTTAAAAAAACAAACGGGTCGAGGGTAGGGGTGAAAAAAATGAAATTTTGAAGTTCAAAATATTTTTTAAAAATAAACTTAAATTTTTTTTTGGGGGGTGGGGGGTCGAGGGTAGGGGTGAAAATATTTTCCTTCATAGCAAACACACCCTAAAACATGCTTAATGCACTTTAAGCAATGTCAATACTAGTACATGATTTGCTTATTTTACACTATTATTTATTATCTAATATAAAATTAAACAAATAAAAAATATATAATTAGAATTATCAAAAGAAATGTATATTTAAAATAGATATTTTTGGAGGGCCAAAGACTTTACATTTTCAATTATAGAGAGAAATAATTAGTTTTATACAAGAACATAAAAAAAAAAGAGAAGTTACAATATATATTGACAATATCATGAATTTTGAGTGAATTAAAGTTAGAAGCTTAACTCATTTGTCTAATTCATATTTTATCCATATTTTATTCATATTTTATCCATATAAAAAGTTACTCACCCAATCCATTAAATATTAATGAATTGAACGGATTACCAAAATATGGGTTCAGTTTACCGGCACCGGTCACGCTAATCACACTTGATAGATGCACAAACCCCATATAAAACCTAAATCCAACCAATTCAATAATAGCTTAACTGGGACCTATCTTTCCCAACAACAACTTCACAATCCTCTCACCATTTGACACGCAGTGGATAACCGACAAAGAGCTTTAATTTTCATACAGTTCAGCAGCTTCCTTATAGCATCTTCCTACTTTCATCCTTTCACTTCACACTCACTCTTTTTCATTCACAGATCCCAAAGTTTCAATCTTTTTTCACAAATCTTGATCCCCTTTTCAGTTCTTGAGTGAATTTTTTGACTAATTTATTATGTAGATTTTGATTTTTATGTGAAAATATGATGTGGGTCGAGCTCAATTTTGGGTGATGAATTGGGGTTTTGAGATGGGTATGAACCCGTTTGAAGAAATGGGGAAAAGGGTTCCGAAAAGGGTATGGCTTAGATCTCAAATGACAATGGTATTAATGATGGGTGGAAATCACACTTCATCCAGGTTTTGTACTCGTTAATCTGTTTGATTTTGTTGTTTTTAGACTTAAATCTCCTGTTTTTAGCTTTTTAGCTTCTGTGAAAACTTCACTTGCTGTAATAGATCTTGAAAGTTTTGAGCTTTAAAGTTTAGAAATCTTAAAGAAAAAAAAATGGATATGAAGGTTTTGAAATGGCAATTTCTTCATGGCTCATTAGTGAAACGTTTGATTCTGAAAGGGTTCTTGTTTGTTACTGTTATGATTGTTGTGTCATTTGTTCAAATGACACATATGATTCAGAAATCTGAACCTATAACGTTGAATTTTGGTGTATGCCCTTTGAACTTTGGGTCTAACCAGTATATGAATGTGACCGGGTTCTTTAAACCCGTTTCTGGATTGGGGATTCCACTGTTTGGGGCGTCTTTGATGAAACACAGCGATGAAAAAGTGACCAAGAATGTGTTTAAGGAGCTAATGGAAAAGAATTTCTTGGATTTGAATGCTAATGCATTGTGTGTTGGGAAGAAATCGTTGTATGCAGCTTTGGTGCTGCGAGAACTGGGACTCTTGAGTGCTGTTGGTGTTGATGCACACCCGTATTTCTCTCTTGTATGGAGACGATTTATGTATGAGCTCGATCATGAGAATAATTCTTTCGATTTTGTGTTCTCGAGGGATCTGGATAAGGTCACTGTTCCAGCTCTTATGGTGCTTGAGATTGAGCGTGTCTTACGTCCAGGGGGCACCGGTGTTATGCTCGTGGGTTCTAGTAGTTTCTACGCGGGTAACTTGATAAAAGGCAACTTGATTAGGTCTGCCACCCCAGTTTCGTTGTTCTTGAAGAGTTCTGATGTTGTGCACGTATGTGGGGTTGGCACTTATACTCTAGTGATGTTCAAGAAACGATCAGAGATTGTTGAATCTCTCGTGCATTCTGTGCTGCCTGCTAATTGTCCTTCCAATGTGAACAACAAGCCGTACTTGAAGCACCTTGAGCCACTCGTGGAAAAGAAGCTTGGACAGTTTGAGACACAAATCTCATACTTGCCCAAGTTCATGAACATCTCATCAAGGAACAAACTGGTGTATATCAACGTTGGTGTAGGGGAATTTGTAGAATCAACTCTTGCAAGAACATTCAAGCCTCATTATCCGATCCCTCACCACTTGTTCAATGTTTTCGTCATTGATCATAACACCTCCGCACTGTCTTTATATGTGAAGAATCCTGGTATTAACTTTGTGTACCATCCAGGACTCGCTGTCACCGGAGAGTCTACTTTGCCATTTGTTGACACTGACGAATATTTGGGTGCACCGCTAGATCATGAAGGATTCGACTTCATTCGTTGGTTTAGTGAAACAGTTAAAGACGGAGACTATGTCGTCCTCATGATGAATGCTAGAGCAGCAGAGCTAAATATTCTAGCAGAACTATTCAAAACTGGATCAATATGCCATGTTGATGAGCTGTTCCTTCGCTGCTCGGCTGCTGACTGCAAAAATGCTCTTTGTGGAGACTGCATGAGCCTTTTCAAAACTCTAAGGAGAAGTGGTGTGTTTGCTCATCAATGGTGGGGAGACTAGAGTTTTGTCAAGAGTTTGGTGCATTTTATGTTGTCTTTTATTCAACTTTTGCTTTTATTGTCTGTTGGGAATAAATAGAGGGGAGGTTGTAGGTTGAAAGTTGATACTGTAATCTTACTTTCTCCCTTCTGGAACTGCACTTGATGTCTTGTGTATGTGTCCATGTGTGTATGTGAGTTGCTTGTCTGTAAGTTTCTCTTTAAGTTTATGGAAGAAATATGTGTTGTGTGTTTTAAAAACTATGCTTTATTGTGATTGCCACTTTGCAGTTTGCCACATTTGTTTCAATTTTGGTTTCTTGATGTTTATAGTTGTGGCAAATATTCAAGATTGTTAGGAAATGAAGAAAATATATTAGTATGTGCTAGTGGAAGGTAGCTGATATTCCGTGAAATTAATTGAGGTGTGTATAAGTTGTCGTAGACACCATGTTTGTTAAAAGAAATTAACATCTCAATCCAGCATCCAGGGGGTGACACAATGGTTAATGAAGTGGATAATCATGAGCTCTCACATTTGAAATTTCACCATACGCAAAATTACTTGGTGATTCTTTCTCATATTTTCAAGCCTTCATGAACTATGCGCATAACAGGAGTTTAGTGCTTTAGACTGCTCTTTCATTTCTTTTTATTATTCTATTCCATCAAGTAATTGAAGTAAATAAGTTCGATAAAGCACATTAGATGCTATTGGAACAAACAAGAGATATCACTACTCTAAGATTCCAATAGCCTTTAGCACAAATATATCAATTTCAACAACAATGGTGGAGGAAAAGATAGACCACTTTTGAAGTGTGAACCATTGATTTTGATACACTTGAAGAAAAAGAGCAAAACAAATCTTTAGCAACAAATTGAAACTATTAAACCCTTTTTGGCTAATGTAATCTATCAATCAATCAATTACGTCTCAATTCTAAACTATTTAGAGAGCTAAATGTGGCGTGAGATGTGACTAAGTAGCAAGGCAACGGGTTATGATCCCACTATTTGAAGGAAAAAAGTCAATCAATTAATGCGTCAACTACTTCTCAATCCTAAATTAGAGGGGATAGAGATGTATCCAAGAGGAGATTTTTGTATTTTTTTTTAAAGAAAATTGTAGAAAATTTTAAAAATTATGATATCCTAAATTGCGTATTTATGTCATTTTTTCGAAAGAAAAACAAACTTCATTGCTTTGAAGACAGGGAGGAACTACACTATGATCCAATCCAAAGCTCCCACTTAACTTTTTGGGCCAAGAAAAATAACCCAAATAAAGCCTTATTTATTTGGCCCAAAAGTTATATGGCCCAACCCACTCCAAAGTAGAGCTGGGAGTTTGCCTTTCCACTTCCATTGGGGTATTTTTAAAAAAATAATCAAAGTACTATTGGAAGGTAGCAAGTACTCGTGAAATAGTTAAGTTGTGCATAAATCGACCCTTTCGACTAGCACAAATGAAAATTACATAATTGACAAGCACATTACTACATAGCTCTAGTAGCCGATGAACTCCATCGACATTGTAATCCATCTTATTTTAAATAAACTTTATTTCGTATACAATACTATAATCTATCAGTTTTACAAAAAATATAACAATAACATATCCAAGTATAATTTTACAAGTGAGAGCTATGAAGAAAGTCGTGTGTTTTGTGCACATAGCCTTACTCAACCTTATGAAAGTAGAATTTTTTTCTTTCTTATAGACCCTCGACTCAAGTATCTTAACAAGAAAAATAAGTATCTAAAGCATTTTTACACATACAAGAATTAGTACTTAATTGGCATAACCTGGAAAGTAAAAATAAAAAAAACAATAGTGCTGAGTCTGCTAACACTAAACTAATAATTTAAAATATTATACATATATGTACAGATTAAATTAAAGGTAAAAAAATATTTTTTTTCCCACAATCCCAAAAAGCAGGGGGATTTGCTTTTCTTTTTTCCTAATATGGGCTAAAAATGACATATCAAAATGGACAAAAATGACCAAAGTTTTTTTTGTCCAAATAAGGCATTTGGTTTTTTTAGAAAAATAAATGAATTTAGTACAACCACATGAGTCCCACAAATTCTGCAAATACCATACCTTTCACATAAACTGAAGTCAGATTCTTTTTTTCATTAAAAATAATAATATTTCCTTTTTCACTTACTGTATGCATGTGCATAGATATAAATACCCCCATCACAAAAAAACAAATCCTGCAACAAATATTCCAGTTCTTTTTTCTTGGATTTTTGAATATTTAACTATATATAATAAAGAGTGATTACGATGGAATACATCGATAATTTCTTAAATTTATCGATAAAGTTCATTAGACACTAAAATTACAGTTTACTTCAATGAAGCACCTCTTAGGTTATAGCACTTGTTCTGATGAAGCAATTGAACAAATGATAAAATATTTCTATTTACGTAATAGGTGCTTAAAAATACGCACAAATATGAAATATGTCGTAATTTGAGTATTTAAATGAAATTAGTTGTGAGTCTAAGGAGAGTCAATGTATTCAGCAGTTGATTTTGTTTAGAATTGTTAAACGATTTAAAGATCAATTAAATTTGAATATTTTTTTGTTAGAGATTTACAGCTTGCCATAAATATGAATTTATTTTAAATGATAGTGTCTAAATCAACTTGCACATAAATTGATTTATTCTATCAGCATTTATCATCTCTCATCAACACAAGTATCGCGTAATTCTATAATGAATTTATGTCCCACTTCATGAACACTTTTGTCTCAATTTATAATTAGGTAGCATTATTTACATTGCAAAATTAGTCCAATTTTGGTGAGAAATTTATGTTGTAATGTAACAAAATGTTGGCTGATGAAGAATTCATACGTCCAAAAAATAAAAGTAGCGGAAATGAAAAAGGTGAAATAAATGTATGAAAATACTAAGAAAGATAGAATTCTGATTGAAAATATTCGGAACAAGATGAAAATGTCTTCCGTAGGACAATTTGTTGAAGAGTTCTTATCCAAGAATATTCTTTTGGTTATGTTTTTTGTTTGAAGAAAAGATGCTTGCTGAGTTGTACTTTTGTTATGTTAAACAATTAGAGAAAAATTCAGTGCACATCAATTTGAGTCAGAAAAAATAAAATTAACAATATATATATAATAAAAAAAATAAAAAATGGTACTTTTACTGTTGATAAAAGGAAATAAAATTCCAAAATTTGTTTTTGAGTGGAGGACAAGTGCATAATTCAGACTTTACTGAATTTAACAAATATCAACAGTGTACAGCTCTTCTTTCTCTGTCTATGCAGATCTGGGAACTTGAGATCCTATCAAGTTACACGCACTCGACTAATTTCATAGGATATCTGCTACCTCTCACGAGAAACCTACTAAACTTGTATCATGATCATACTAAAATTTACACACACTAAAAAAATGACATTTTTATCATCATCATACTAAAATATATACACACCAAAAAAATGACATTTTTATCCTATAAGCAATAGTATAATTTCCAATAAACTGAACCCCTTTAAAACCATTACAATACACCCTTAGAAGAGAAAGCATTAATACATGAAGCTCATTCCCAAATCCCTACATCAAATGAGTCTGGTTTACGCATTTACAGTCGAAAGAAAGATTAAACCAAGACGAGTGAGCTAATGATATCTCCTTCATCGCGCATAACAAGTTTCCTATTCACACTAAAGTAAAGCCAGACCAAAATAAGACAACCTTGAGAACAAATCACCAAGGAAAACATGACGCGTACAGATAATTTAATGAAGCCTCAGGAAAGGAAATTCAGACCCATAAGAGGAAAAATATCCATTATTTAGTATCATGTAGATCAGTGAATCAACCATATTAACTCAATGAACAAGGTGAAAATCGAAATCTGGAAGCAAGCAGTCTGCAGAATGAGTGAGTGAAAATAACCATTTTAGCTAGAACAATTGCTTATCTCAAACACCTGAAAGATGTTACATAAAAACAAATGCTAATAAATCAAACAATGTGTTGGAATTACGCTAGAAACAACGGTTGAAACGAGTGACTTCTTTCTCCATTTGGTTGGATGAACTTCTCAACAACCCATCACGGCACAGTTGTATACAAAGACACCAGAATGCTCTTTCAGGCCAATGACCTTCCAATCCAAGATGCCGTCTTTACACCCTGATTTTGGTGCCCAAGAACTCAATATAATAGCTTCACCTTCTGGACCCCTATTGCCACCTATCACAAGAAGTTCTTCACCAAATGCTTTGAAAGCAAGACCCCAACCATTCGAAGAATCAGCCCTCACGGGAAGTCTTCCCAATACCTCCCATGAGTTTTTTTTCTTGTCATACTTCTTTACCATGTTGGTTAGATATTCAACTGCATATAGTTGGTTATCAACAACTGCAACAAGAGGAGGTGCCTGAGCAGCTCTATTGACGTTTGGATACATGCACTCAATTTTCCTCCACTTCCTCGTTTGTAGATCAAACTCTTCCCCACAAGTCAAAGAATCGGTAGGATTAGTCATCCCACCGATCACATAAAAATTTTCATCCATGAAAAAGCCAGAGCATAATCTACGGGGAGAATGCATGTTTGGCAGTATTTCCCATCTACCGGTCAAAGAATCATAAAGCTCAGCAGATTTTAGTACATTTCCATTCTTGTCACTACCCCCTGCAACAATAGAAATTGAACCAAGACTACCTGATCCAAACAAACAACGACGATGATTCATCCCTTCACATTTTTCCCAGTTGTTTTGAATCAGACTGTATTTCCATATAGCAAAATCAAACAACTCACGGCCAAAAACCAGTAGTTCACTACCAACCGCTAATGACTCCTTATCTGCATAATTAAAGCAATCATCACAAGGAATTTTCGGCAATCTCAACCATTTTTTTCCGAAAGGATCAAAAGCCTCCCAACCCCGAGGATCACAAACCATATAAACCCAGTGTTCAACAACACCTATCCGCCTCCTTAAATCATATAAATAACCACTCTTGACTAATGAATTAAACCTAGCATTCAGGCACGACAACGATGCATAATCTGATCTAGAAGCCCGAGCAAGACATGTTAAAGCAACATCATCATGTAGGCCTGGAAGAAGTGAATCACTTGATCTAAATTTGCAATGACCATCATCATCTTCTTCTTCTAACCTCATTCTCTTCCCCTTCTCCTCTTCCTCCTTCCCAAACAAATACTCATTCTTCAACTTTTTAGTTTCAGAAGCCATGTTCATACACAATCCACAGTTTCCAATCAATCACACACTTGAAAAAAGCCACAAAATTTATTTGTGAAAACACAAAATTCCCAAATTTTCCATCAAAATATCAATTTCCCTGCACCAAAAAGCAATGAACTCCAGCTCGCTTATTAACTATCCATTACAACTCCATGAGAATGTCAAAACTCTAATCAAATACTTCGAAATATTACCCAAAATATTCAAACTTCCTCGTGTTTTTTCCACTAAGATACAAATTTCACATATTATTCAGAAATTTTCCCTTATTTTGAAGCAGAAAATATAAAATACACAGAACAAAGCTTATTAAACTTGAGCAAAGAGGTAAATTGAATAAGAAATGAATTATTCGGTAAGAAAAAACAGAGAGCGATTCGGATCCAAACCAGATAAGGAAACCTATTCGGATCTCACCGGAAAACCAGCTGCTTATTTCTGCTAGCTGCAAATTAGCGTCGCCGGAGAGCAAAACCGGTGTGGTGATGCTTCCATTGCTGGAGTGAAGTAAGTTTCGATCCGATCTCAGGTAACTATTGCGCCGGGATATTCGCCGGAAAATGAACTTACGGCGACCATCTCACCGGAATTTTTAGAGAGAGAATTTTAGAGAGTGGGGATCGGTTTCTTTTAGGACAGGAACCTGATAAAAAGGAAATGGAAAATGAAAGAGGAAACTTTATTTATTTACAATGGTAGTCCCTTATCTTTCGATATATTGTATAATTTTCCTGTTATTTAGAAAGTTTGTGCAAAATCGTCCTTTTCTATATTATTATTCTAATTTTCTACTATTTTATGTACTATTATCATAGTGTCCTCCATAATGATATTCTTTAACCAATATCGATTTTCGTGCAGTGATGAGACTACTTCATCCTTAATCAGAGATTTCAGGTTCGAGCTTTGGATATGAAGAAAATTTTGTTGGGAGAGTCACCTTCTTACGGGTCCTGCAATGCGTGATTCGAATTTAGTCAGGGCTCCTATATGTGGACTCCGAACACCTGGTGGGAAACCAAAAGAAAAAGAGATATTGTTTCAAGTTAGTTTAGAAAGTTTTGTTGGGAGAGTCACCCCTAAATGAGTCCTATAGTTCGGGATCCGAATTTAATTGAAACTTTAATGTAGACTCCAAATACCAAATGGAAAAAAAATATTATTTCAAGTTAGTTTGGAACAGTACACAGTTTTATTTCTATCTTGTGAAGATAGAAAGAACATTTTCAATATACGTTTCTATTCGAGAAAAAACATATCGAATATTAGTAAGGAAAGGAAATATAATAATGAAATATCACATCAAAAATAAAGAAAAAAATACTAACAACAATAAATAAAATGATAATCAAAGCAAATAAAATAACAAATAATAATAAATCGAAAACGGTTTCGAAAACTCACTTACGTAAGTGAAGTTTGTATTTATCGGATAAGTACCAAGAAAAAGTCAAATATGCTTTGTCACCTTATCATTTTAGAGTTTTTAATTGAAAGGGTCCTATAAGTTTGATAGTAGATACAATTTTGTTCCTATTATATTATTTTGAGCATATATAATCCAAATTAACATATTCTTTACGTTATAGAAAAAATATAATCATAATTGTAAATATTAGAGATCTTCCTCATTAATTCATTCCATTAATGAACATATCGACATGTCATAAATTTAATAAAAATAACATATATTATACATATATTAAAATAAAAATAATCATAATGTATATAAGGTAATAAAAAATTTCTTTCGAATAATCAACATAAATATGAGTCATAAAACTAAAATACAATTAACCATAATAGAAAATGTTAGTAATTTTCTTTGCTAATTTTTTTTTGTTTCGATTGATGAATATATGGACAAGTGATAAACCTAACTAATTTAACATGTTTTTCACATTATTAGAATAAAAAGTAACGATAATAGATATTAGAGATCTTTCTCACTAATTCATTTAATTGATAACATATCGAAACGTCATAAATTTAACGAATTATTTTGCACACGACTAAAATAAAATCAACCATAATAGAAAACATTAGAAACCTTCTTCGAACATACAAACAAGTCATAAACCTAATGAAAAATAACGTGTTTTATACATGATTAAAATACAAATAATCGTAATTGAAAATATTAGATTTTTTTCCATAATTTATTTTTGCTTTGATTGGTGAACATATGAACAACACATAAAACTAACTGATTTAATGTGTTTTTCATGTTATTAGAATAAGAAACAATCATAATAATAAATATTAAAAATAACATACTTTTTGACATTGCGTTGTTATTAAGCAAATAAACAAATAAATCCCCTTTCAATTCTACCAAAAAAAAATAAAAAAAAATTATATTCCAAATGTCTATTTCAGTTATGTATTTTCAGTTCACTTTTTGTTGATAATAATATAAGAAAAGGAAACTGCTTTTTTCTTGTCCCTTCAAGTATCAAATCAAAATTAGATAGAAATATAAAATACTAGGGGTATCTTTTTTCCCATATCAAAATTACTATTTTTGAACATATAGAAATATATCGAAGAAATATTGGGAAGAGATGATTAAACAAGACATAACGTAACTTATCGAGGACTTAATGTTAGATAAGAGGGTATGGAGGTCCAGAATTAGAGTAGACGATTAATAAGGAGTAGAGTGTTGTTCAGAACCATATTTGTTATGTTATTATTACTCTGCTACATACTATCTTTGTCTTTATATAACATTTTCTCATATTATTTATATGAACCTTACCTCTATCATGTGAGAGGTAAAGAGGCGGTTCTCGATAGACCCTATCTTTGTCTTTATATAACATTTTCTCATATTATTTATGAGAACCTTACCTCTATCATGTGAGAGGTAGAGAGGCGGTTCTCGATAGACCCTATCTTTGTCTTTAGTATAACATTTTCTCATATTATTTATGAGAACCTTACCTCTATCATGTGAGAGGTAGAGAGGCGGTTCTCGACAGACCCTTGGCTCAAGAAAAACGATAAGAGGGATATTTTTCTAAAAATCTACTACATAATGCTCACTTCATAACTTCACTATACACTATCATATGAAATTCTTCTTCATATAAAACACATACAAATATCCACACAAAAAAACAAATATGCTGGCTTTCTGCTAAGAATCAAAACACAAAACTTGTACCATCATCACCAACAAAACAACGACGAAAACATATCGCAATGTCTCCCTGCCATTACAACTGAACGAGTACTCTCGGAGTATGACAGAAACTGAACAAAATTTACCCGAACATCTCATTTTCTACTATCGTTCACATAACATGTATTCGATTGCTCCTGCAAATGCAATTTGTCGTAAAAAAAAGACATCCTAGTTTATCTTCCTACAAGAACTTAGAAGAGAGAACGGAACATTATAAACATACTAGAACATTCTGCAGTTAATTCAAGCAGGAGTATCCTCTGCGCTCCCATCTTGTACGTCTTTCTGCAACTTATGGCGCTGGCACCAACACGAATACTGAGGGATGGGGCCTTCATCTCCTATGAACCACTCGTGTTGAGAAACACTTTCGAGAGTTAGCCTTTGTGTTGGATCTGTGCAAAAGGGCTTTTTGTTAGGAAAATAGGTGGAGAAATTAGTAGTAGCTACCAACAACAACATACGGAGTGTAGTCCCACAAGTGGGGACTGGGGAAGGTAGGAAGTACGCAGACCTTACCCCTACCTTGGCAGGTAGAGAGGTTGTTTCTAATAGACTCTCGGCTCAAAAGGAATGTTATCGAAGAAGGATTGCAATAAAAATATAACAACCAAATAGCAAGATACAAAGCAAATGAAGCAACAAACACACCACACGTAGAAGAATAGGAGACTAAGCAATTACCAAATGACACTACTAGTAGTGAGAAGAGGAAAAGAGAAGGCATTGTCATAAAATGGCAGGATCAAGATATCAAGCAGGACAAGAGACAAACCTTTGCGGAGGAGCCCCTCTAGTAAATTCTTCAGTAGCGGATTCATATCGTCAGGAAGAATGATGGGGTTATTTACTATCTGGAAAGACAAAATAAAGGCAGTTAGGAAAGCAGGAAAGACTAACGTCTATGTTGTACCTCAGATATATGATAAGACTCACACCTTGTCATATGTATCCTGGAGAGTTTCTCCTAGAAACGGGTATTTTCCCAAGATCATGCAATAAAGGGTAACACCAACCGCCCACGTGTCAGCAGATTTTCCATGATATCTATCTCCTATTAATAAAGAAGACAAAGAAAAAACGACTTCAATAACAACAACAACAAACTATGCCTTGGTCTCAAACAAGTTACGGTCAGCTAAGTTTAACGATAATCTAGATGTCAGCATTCAACGAGGACGAGAAATTCTGACCTACGCAGCATTCAGGAGCAGTGAAAACAGGAGTGCCAGGAGATCGACGAAGTTTATCATTATCATCCTACAAACAGGAATAGTTCCAACTAAAGTTAGTAATATACTGGAAAAGAACAGGAAAGAACAAACATCAAACGAAAACAACTTAAATTAACACAATCACCACCAAACCCTTCAAGCCCCAAAAGTTTAGAACCAACGAGTGCAAATAAACAGAATTTCCTATCATTAGGACATTATTCCAACTAGGTGTCTAAACAAAGACTACCAACCTCTATGACAACCAACCTCTATTTCTATTCATATACACATTCTTAGTCGTAAGATTATAAGAAACTAGGGCTGGAAATTCTAAAAAAACAACAACATTGTTGAGCTTGGTCATACCTCAAAAACTTGGCTGACGCTGAAATCGCCAATCTTCACCCTACCAGCAGCAGTCACTAAAAGATTGTCTGGCTTAATATCCCCGTGTATGATATTCTGCTCAACACAAAACAAGAAAGAACATAGGTAAAACACTATGCCGTGGATCGGGAATGTAAAGCAGTAAAGGTAAGGTGTCCGATAAGTGTAAAATTACTACTGATGCATGATTTCTTATGCCCGGCGGAGACACTAAATTCTAAAGTTTCAATTCCTAGTTTACTTGATAAAGCAAGTAATCCACATCCCATTGCGATTTCGCTGCTGCTAAAAGTACTACCTTTCCGCTTTATAGGAAAAGCAGATCACTCGATAAAAACAAAAAGCGCAAAAAAGCTCTAAAGGTCCGATGGGGCTTTAAGCGCAAATAAAACATAAGCTTCAATGAAAAAAGGCACAAAGGAAAAAATAAATACAAATATATATATTTAGTCCATAAGAGAGACTGATTGAGGACATGATCTAGAATCCTTGCATATAAGTGTTAAAAGGTAACAATGTTGTCAAAACCGAAAAGCGCATCCCCAAGGTCTGTTGAAGGTGCGAAGTGCAATTACAATGTTGGCTTTAGTAAAGAAACGCGCAATTAAGAAAAACAAGTAATAAAATATGTGTGAAATATATTATAAAAATAATTAATAAATAAATAGATCCGAACGACTGGGACTTACATGAGAATGCAGATACATCAAGCCAGTCACTATATCACGCAAGTACTGCCGTGCTTTATTTTCTTCAAGAACACATGGGGGACCAGTATCCTCACAGACCCATTTTCCTTCCACGTACTCGAGAACTGTTTAATAAAGGGGAGAAATGTTAGTTGACATTCATATAATTGAAGAAGCTGGACGACTCCACAAAAAAGAAACTGGATAAGGCAAGGTTATAATACCCATGTAGAAGTTATCTGTTTCTGGGTCATCAATCACCTCAATAAGATTAACTATATTGGGATGGCACACCATTTTCATGATCGAAACCTGCAAGTGACGAGAATCAACATTGACAAACTTCGGGACAGGAAAATAAACAATTCAGCAGACAAATAGCTAATGCTACAGGATAAATTTTGCGGATAACCCACAAAAGGAGGATTGAAACTCAAGGGAAGAATAAAGGACATACCTCACGAAGAACATCACCCATAGCAGTTTCTGAAGGTGCCACCCGCATCTTTAATAAGTGAGACTTGTGAAAGGCCTACATTCAATAAAAACAAACATTATCACTATTTGACAACTTTAATCAAGCCTGTACTCAATGACTAACAAGTAACAACACTAATTGTTCTTTGCAGACAAAATTGTCTGCGACTCTGTGTTAATGTCCACTTCCCTTGTCCGGCTGTTTCTCCACGACCCTAAATACAGTTTTCCCTAGCATAGAGTAATTCAATTACCTAATTATCCCATACATGTAGCTATGAATGAATCGGAATGGGCAGTCTGGTTGGTGATTATTCAAAAATATAACTCCAAAATCAACATCAGATACCTAGATGCCAGTATAAATACAATAGCAAAAACCTAAATGGAACTCCATTAAGAATACTACAATGCAAAAAACCTCCTATCACTAAGTAAAGAAACAATAAGCTTCAAATCCCACTCTCAACATCTAGCGTTTAAACTTCATCGGAAAAGTAAAGAAACAATTTAGCTTTCTGATATGGGAATAACACTACTACAATTAACCTAAGTAAATATAGTGACCAAGTAAATTCCCCAATGCTAACTGGATATGTTAGAAATTTTACCTTAATGGCATAATGTTTTCCATCAGTGCAACTTCTATAAAGTACCTGTGCCATCCCCCAACGTGATCAGATGTCAACTTTTATCCCTCCAACCGAAAAAAAGAAAGAAAGATAACATTGATATCTTTGAGCTCACCACTTTACCGTAGCTACCAGCGCCAATTTTGTGTTCATGGACATATTCGTTAACCATCTTGTTCCCATCTTCATCCTGAATCGAAAAGACAACAGAGGAAAACAGTAAAGTTACACCTCCCCTTTTTTCCCCCTGATAAATCAAAACTAGTGATCCTTGTACAAACGTATGTCTGAGCTATCCATGTCTGAATTATATGAGTAGAGGATTTTCACAGTGAATGTAAGAAAGAGTTTTCCTGCTATTACCTCTGTGCGCACAACTTTGTGTGTTTCCTTGACGGGGATCTCCCTGCAAATTAATCCATTCTGAGCTCTTTCCATGAGAATCTCTTCAGAACGTTTAACCGGGCTGTGACACACTTCATCATCCTCAGTACCAGTATCAATTATATCGCCACTATCAAAGCCATCATCTTCAACTTCTTCAACCTCTTGTTGTAACAATGGTTCATGTGACCAGCTGTTTCCATATCCCCTATTAGGCCTACTTACCTTTTTTGGTTTTCTTGCAAAAGAGAATCCAAAACATCCACAGCACCCCATTTCTGTAACTTCATCAACAGAATGCATCATCACAGACATCCAAAACAACAGAAAATACGTCCCAGTGGAGTACACTAATATACAGCACAATCGAACAATTTGATTCAAGAACCTGAAAATTAGCATACATCTCTTATTAACATCAATCAACTAGACAACAACGAAATGATAAGCCAAACGAGTGTTATCAAAAGCAAAAGGCAAAAAAAAAACTCTAAGGTCCAATGGGGCTTAAGTGCAAGGTGCAAATAAAGCATGGACTTTAATGAAAAAAGGCGTAGAGAGAAAAAAGTACAAATATATATGTTTAGTCCAAGACTAATAATTATAGGCATGAAAAACAAATATGTGAACAAGGTAATTGAAAAAAAATACGATAAAGTGAAATATCAATTATTTAGTGTAGGCTCATTGGCAAGGAAAAGTATGCCTTAGAACCTTGATAAAGACAATGAAGTGCACATTAAGCGAGGGAAGTGCTCAACAAGTATTGAGTCTTGCTTAGTGGCTTAAGTGCACTTCTTTGATAACACTGAAATCAACATTCTCATATTCATTGGTTCAACAAAGCCGATAATAGGAAATATATAATGTATGTCAAAAACACATAATTGAAAACGAAAGCAGATAACAACCTTAAAAAGAGGAAAACGCTATTCGGGCATCCACCCGGGTTCAACTTTGTTATTCAATCGGATGCCATTCAGCAAAATGAAAGAAGCAGTTAATCAAATTGATTCCTGTGCGATTGAACCACGACATCATGAGAGTTCCAATTTATTATAACAACAGACAAGAGATCAATGTCAGGCCAGAATCTTCCATTCGTCACCAGAGTTGGAGCCTCATCACACAAATGGATTACACCTCTGCCACAATTGAAAGAATCAACAAAAAGAAAGCACATTTGAGTATTGACCCACATATAGGAATCAAATTAACTCAAAATACCATAACATCAAAACCAAAAAAATACAATCTTTTCCCTAGATTCTTCGTAGAAAATAAAAACCATCAAAAAGGTTAATCATTCTTCTAACAATTTCCATAAAAACAATCAAAACCAATAAAATACAATCTTTTTCCAAGATTCTTTGTAGGAAATCAAAACCATCAAGAGGTTCAATCATTCTCCTAACAACTTCCATAAAAACAATCAAAACCAATAAAAATACAATCGTTTTCCAAGACTCTTTGTAGGAAATCAAAAACATCAAAAGGTTCAATTATTTTCCTAACATTTTTTTCATAAAAATGATCAAAACCGATAAAAGTACCATCTTTTCCCAAGATATTTTTTGTAGGAAATCAAAACCATCAAAAGGTTCAATCATTTTTCATAACAATTTTTTCATAAAAATGATCAAAAACAATAAAAATACAATCTTTTTCCAAGATTCCTTGTAGGAAATCAAAGCCATCAAAGGGTTCAATCATTCTCCAAACAATTTTCCATAAAAACAATCAAAACCAATAAAAATACAATCTTTTTCCAAGATTCTTTGTAGGAAATCAGAAACCATCAAAAGGTTCTATCTTTCTCCTAACAATTGTTCATAAAAACAATCAAAACCAATAAAATACAATATTTTCCCAAAATTCTTTGTAGAAAATCAAAGCCATCAAATGGTTCTATCATTTGGATAACAATTTTTTCATAAAAATGATCAAAACCAATAAAAATACCAGATATTTCCCAAGATTCTTTGTAGGAAATCAAAACCATCAAAGGGTTCAATCATTCTCCAAACAATTTTCCATAAAAACAATCAAAACCAATAAAAATGCCATATATTTCCCAAGATTCTTTGTAGGAAATCAAAACCAACAAAGGGTTCAATCATTCTCCAAACAATTTTCCATAAAAACAATCAAAACCAATTAAAATACAATCTATTTCCAAGATTATTTGTAGACAATCAAAACCATCAAAAGGTTCAATCATTCTCCTAACAATTGTTCATAAAAACAATCAAAACCATCAAAAGGTTCAATATTCTCCTAACAATTGTTCATAAAAATACAATCTTTTTCCAAGATTCTTTGAAGAAAATCAAAATCATCAAAAGATTCAATCATTCTTCTAACAATTGTTCATAAAAACAATCAAAACCAATAAAAAACAATCTTTTACCAATATTCTTTGTAGGAAATCAAAACCATCAAAAGGTTCAATCATTCTCCTAACAATTGTTCATAAAAATACAATCTTTTTCCAAGATTCTTTTGAAGGAAATCAAAATCATCAAAAGTTTCAATCTTTCTCCTAACAATTGTACATAAAAACAATCAAAATCAATAAAAACACAATCTTTTTCCAAGATTCTTTCTGAAATAAAAACCCCATTACCTTTAAGTAGGGAAAGATCAATTCTTGCTCAACAAATTTGGCTGTTCAATGTTCCAAAAGCTTATAAACGGCACAGAGAATTTTGATGGGGGAGGAAAAAACAAGAAGAAAATGGTAAAGGAGCAAACTTTTAGGGATTGTTGAGATGGGGGGTGCGTGGGGAGCAAGGGTCCATAGAGGCTGTTGATGTGGCCAGGGTTGACTGTCACAGATGCACTTTATGGAGTTTTATAAGCCTGCTCCCTGCTGCATAAGAAACTGTTTGGTTAAATACTATAGTCTATAGTATATTTCATTTTATTTTTTGATTTTTCATCTGATTAGAGTATATTGAGGTTAAATTAAATTTGAATTCGTGTATTATACTTATTTTGATGAACGGCTTTGTCTACATGATTTTTCTCTCGACTCAAATCTGAGATAAACTAATTAACGGTACAGGAATCCCGCCATAATTTGGCACGTATCGATTATATAGGTAAATTAGTTAATTTGTTCGCGTATCGTACACAACTTGTAAACTAATTTTTAAAAATATAAAATTTGTCATGATGTTATAAGGTATATGAGTAAATATAGATTATAAGCATATATTACGAAATTTAAATAGATATAGTTTTACAATTTTTTACTGATTGTATAATACGTCGGATAAGGTGAATATCATATAACTAAATTAGATATTAATTTATAACATATTTGATAAAAGTATAATTTTATCGTTGAAATTATTAATTCAGAAATTATAATTTTACGATAATTTAATTTATGTACCAAATGATCCCCTTATATTCAAAATGTGTAGCACAATCCCTCACAAGTCACACATTTCCTTCTTATTTAAATGTTGTTCATAAATATTTATCACGCATTTTGCGATGTTATAGAGAATCAAAATATAATAGCAATGGTAAAAAAAAAAGTCCATATGAAAAAATACACAAAATTATTCGAAATAATTACAATTTTATCATATCAGAATATGTGTGTAAAGAATCAATAATTTAAAATTTCATAAAAAAGACTCATGTTTGACGTGAAAATACTATCCGTAACTAGTTACTAATATTGATGACTAATTGGACAAGTAGATCTTTATAAAATTATATGTATTTGAAAGCTTACAATAACATGTAATCGCAAATATTTATTCATAAAAAAGAACATGCGAAATTTTAGAATATTTCGATACTTTTTTTATGAATTATGATTTGTTCATTTGATAAAAAAATGTATAAGAGTTGAAGAGACAATTTTCATATAGGTTTTCATGTTCAAAATTCAAATTGCTTATTCAAACAAAATGTCAACTTTACAATCCTATTAAAACTATTAAGGGCTCGTTTGGTGTGAGGGATTAGAAATAATAGTGAAGGGATAAAGAAACAGTGATGGGATAAAAAAAAATTATGTTGTTTGGTTGCCATGTTTGGGCTAACTTATATCACCATATATATCATAGTGGTGGGATAACTTGTTTCCAACCAAACGACCCCTGATACTCTGTATAATCTTATAATTAGGTTTTGAGGATGATGTGTAGACATAATATCTTAGAAAATTCATGATTTATTCGAGAATTTTTTTTATGAAATCAATAAAACCAGGGCCACTGGTTTATCTCGCCATCGAATCAAATTGGTCAAAGGTGTGCGTTTGTGAGCCCATGCTATAATTTCAATCAATTCCTGCCAATATCCAAGCTAAGAAATTAAGAACATAAATTCAATAACCCAAACAAGATGTCCAAATAAGAACAATTTCAAGCCATTATGGCGAACAAAATGGCCAGAGTCTTATTCAAGTGGGGAATCCCCCTCATGCATGTAATGCACCAGTTTAATATATAAATATCCGTTTTTAAACAAAAAAATAAATATGTAAAGCAAATACAATAATAAAGAAGCTAGATTGAAAAAAAATGAAAATTACACATGTCATGTTTGAATGTCATAGTGTAATTACGTACACATGTTTTGTTTGGATGCACAATTGCAATCATAAAATTATATTAAATTTTAAAAATAAAAATTAATTATTTAAAATTTATACTAGACAAATAAGAAACTTTATAAATGGTATTAAATTAAATATTTAAGATATATATTCTTTTTTGAAAATACATTAATTAATAAACATATTTTCTTTAACTAATATTATGAAAAAAATAATTAATTTATATTTTTTCAAATTAATATATTTCAATTGAATTGACCGTAAAAACTAAAAGTATGAAGTTTCTATGAATATCGTGAAATGCATGTTTGATAAAAAGATTAATATATATATAAAATGTTATAAATTATTAAATGTTTGACAAAAATATAATCTATCAAGTCTAATTAAAAAATAACGTGCAACGTGAATTCAATATTACTAAAACAAATGAAACTGAAAATATAACATAAGTTATAAATTCAAAACAAAAAATTT
>JAJOOO010005006.1:0-35904 GCA_029582685.1 Solanum piurae
CTACTAGAAAGACTTAAAAATAGAAAGAACCCATTTTTTTGGAAATAATCAAATTTGGAAAGTTTGACAAAGTAAAGTTAAGTAGGAGTTTTGGGTCAACTTCAAACGATCATAACTCCTAGCTCAGGATGAGTTAGGTATTTTAAAAGATACCATAGGAAAGATCTTTGAATTATCTTTCCAACACCACCGAGTTTGATCAATTTTGAGTTTGTATGAGGGAGATATGCCCATCTGAAGTTATATGTCTAGATAAGGAAAGTCAAAACCAGATTTTAGAAGGGTATTATGGTCTTTTCATTACCCAATTAAATAAATTCGTTTTTGGTAATTAAGTTGGGGTCTCATCTGATTGGATTCAGTTTACGCTATTGAAAATAAGTTAGGGTTTTGAGAGAAGAGAAAAGAGCAGGAGAAAAGAGAAGAGGAAGCATGGAATCACCAAGTTCTTGAAGATTTACTTGTGGATTTGACCAAGGGGTGATCCCTACAAGGTATGTGAGATCACATAACGTTGGGTTAGTTCACCCACACGCCAATCATAGTTTTATTCAGCGATATTTGGTTCTTGAAAGTATAGAAATTGAGTTTTTGATGGAATTGTTTGAAGTTTCTATTGGATTCTTGATTGTTGAAGTTGTTGAGAAGTTTTTGATTTAAATTCATGAAATAAGATGTTGTTTCGAGTATATCCTTGCATATTTTGGTTATGTAGTCAAATCTAAGTGGTTGGGGAAAGAACCAATTGAATCTAGAGGGTTTAGAGTTGAAAAACGAGCAAGAAAAATCGGGATTTTCTGGGCTGGGGCATGGGGCACCGCACCACTCAGAACGCCCCACTTCAGTGTCTAAAGTTTGGGATCTGGGGTGCCACGCCACTCAGAGTGCCCCAACCCAGACTCTGAAGTTTGGGCTTTGGTTCCAGCGCCACTCAGAGCGCTAGGGACGCTAGGTCTTCTATCTTTTCCCACTTCTTTCCTTACTAGTTCCCTTGAAACGTATCTATGTTTCCTAGTTGATTTCTACACTCTAATGTACGTCTAAAAAACATGAAATCATCGATAACATGAGATCATGAGCCTTGAATCCATAATTCAATTCAAGGAAAGTTAAGAGTCCAAGGGGTGTGTCTATCACTTAGTCTGAGTTAATGACTCTAGTGTTGAGATACCTCCTATTCAGTCAGTTTCAGTAGTAAAAGAGTTCCCAGAAGTCTTTCCAAATGATCTTCCCGAAGTCCTTCATGAGATAAAAATAGACTTCGCTAAAAATATTATTCTCGATACTCGTCTTATATCTATTCCACCATATAGGATGGCACCAGCAGAGTTGAAAGAGTTAAAAGAGAAGTTAAAAGATCTCCTAGAGAAAGGTTTCATTCGACCAAGTGTCTCACCTTAGGGAGCTCCGGTCTTGTTTGTGAGGAAGAAGGATGGTTCTCTTAGCATGTGTATAGATTACCGTCAGTTGAACAAGGTTACTATCAAGAATAAGTATCCTCTTCCGAGAATTGATGATCTCTTCGATCAACTTCAAGGTGCCACCTGTTTCTCTAAGATAGACCTCAAATCTGGCTATCATTAGTTAAGAGTAAGGGAGTGTGATATTCCAAAGACAGCTTTTAGGACCCGTTGTGGTCATTATGTGTTTCTGGTCATGTCGTTCGGTTTAAATAATGCACCTGCAGCGTTCATGGACCTTATGAATAGAGTATTCAAGCCTTATTTAGATATGTTTGTTATTGTATTCATTGATGACATACTAATCTATTTAAGGAATGAGGAAAATGATGCTAGTCATCTCAGAATAGTTCTCTAAACTCTAAAGGATAGAGAGTTGTATGCTAAATTCTCTAAGTGTGAGTTTTGGCTTGAGTCTGTGGCATTTTTTGGCCACATTATTTTCGGTGATGGAATTAGAGTTGACACTCAGAAAATAGAGGCAGTGCAGAATTGGCCTAGACCCACATCTCTAACTGATATTAGGAGTTTCTTGGGGTTGGCTGGATATTATAGAAGGTTCGTAGATAGGTTCTCATCTATTTTGTCCCCTTTGACTAAGTTAACTCAGAAAATAGTGAAGTTTCAATGGTTTGAAGCTTGTGAGAAAAGCTTTCAGGAATTGAAAAAGAGGTTGACTAATGCACAGTATTGACCTTACCAGAAGGTACACAAGGCTTTGTTGTATATTGTGATGCGTCCAGAGTTGGTTTGGGTTGTGTGTTAATGCAGAATGACAAAGTTATAGATTATGCCTCTAGGCAACTTAAGGTTCACGAGAGGAACTACCCAACCCATGACTTAGAGTTCGCTGCCGTAGTATTTGATTTGAAAATATGGCATCATTATATGTATAGTGTTCATGTAGATGTATTCAGTGATCACAAGAGTCTTTAGTATGTGTTTAGTCATAAAGAGCTTAATCTCAGACAGAGGTGGTGGTTAGAGTTACTCAAGGATTATGACATGAGTATTCTTTATCACTCATGTAAGGCTAATGTTGTTGTTGATGCCTTGAGTATATTATCTATGGGTAGTACCCCCCATTTCGAGGAAGATAAGAAAGAGTTAGCAAAAGATGTGCATAGACTTTCACAATTAGGAGTTTGACTAATGGATTCTACAGAATGAGGAGTAGTGGTGATGAATGGGGCTGAATCATCTTTAGTGTCAGAAGTGAAAGAAAAGCAAGACTAAGATCCTATTTTGCTTGAATTGAAGACAAATGTTCATAAGAAAAAAGTAATGGTTTTTGAACAAGGGGGAGATGGTGTATTGAAGTATCAAGGTAGATTGTGTGTACCAAGTGTGGATGAACTCTAAGAGAGGATCATGGAGGAAGCTCATAGCTCCAGATATTCTATCCATCCGGGTTCCACAAAGATGTATCGTGACTTGAGAGAAGTATATTGGTGGAGTAGTATGAAGAAGGGCATTGCAGAGTTTGTTGCTAAGTATCCGAATTGCCAACAAGTTAAAGTAGAGCATGACACGTGGAGCAATGTGTTTTCAATTCAAATTCTGATTCTTTGCAACTTTTATATAATATATATTATTATATTTATTTCAATCCATTAAGCTGCTTGCTTGATTTCCTTCTTTAACCTTTCATATTTAAGCACAATTCATAAAATTCATGCTAAAAAGGACAAATATAAATAATTAATGTGAGACAAATAATGATTAAAAATATGTATTTTGGCCTCACATCAGAGCACCAGAGGTCTGGTGGTATGGCACAGAATATAGAACTTCCGGAATGGAAGTGAGAGATGATCAATATGGATTTCATCACAGGTTTACCAAGGTCTCGCAGGCAACATGATTCTATTTGGGTGATTGTTGATAGAATGACAAAATCAGCCCACTTTTTGCCTGTAAAGACTACCCATTCAGCAGAAGATTATGCTAAGTTGTATATTCAAGAGGTAGTCAAACTTCATGGGGTTCTGGTATCGATTATTTCAAATAGAGGAGCATAATTTACTACATAGTTTTGGAAGTCATTCCAGAAATGCTTAGGTTAAAAGTTAAACTTGAGTGCTGCTTTTCATCCTCAGACAGATGGTCAAGAAAAGCACACTATTCAGACTTTAGAAGATATGTTAAGGGCCTGTGTGATTGATTTCAAATGTAATTTGGATGATCACCTACCTCTCATCGAGTTTGCTTACAACAATAGTTACCACTCTAGCATCTAAATGGATCCTTATGAAGCTCTTTATGGAAAAAGATGCAGATCTCATATTGGATGGTTTAAAGTTGGTGAAGCTGGGTTGATAGGATCAGATTTAGTTCATCAAGCTATGAAGAAGGTGAAAGTTATTCAAGAGAGGTTGAAAATAGCGCAGAGTCGTCAGAAATCCTATACAGATGTTAGGAGAAGAGACTTAGAGTTCGAAGTAGATAATTGGGTTTACTTGAAAGTTTCACCCATGAAGGGTGTTATGAGATTTGGCAAGAAGGGGAAACTTAGTCCCCAGTATATTGGTCCTTACAGAATATCCAAGAGAATTGGCAATGTAGCTTATGAGTTGGAGCTACCACAGGAGTTAGCAACGGTTCATCCGGTATTTCACATCTCCATGTTGAAGAAGTGCATGGGCGATCCTTTATTTATCATACCTACTGAAGATATTGGTATCAAGGATAGTTTATCATATGAGGAGATTCCTGTTCAGATTCTAGATCGCCAAGTTCGCAAGTTGAGAACTAAAGAAGTAGCATCAGTTAAAGTTCTATGGAGAAATCAATTTGTTGAGGAAGCTACTTGGGAAGCTGAGAAGGATATGAAGAAGAGATACCCACATCTCTTCGAATCCAGAGAAGTTCCAAATTAAGGTAATAATCCTTTTCTTGGCTTTTATTTTAAGTTGGCATGTTGTATTTACATTTTGCTTGTGAATGTTTGAGCTAGGTGTTAGATGTTACGCCTTATCCTACTAGAGTAATCTCATTCAAGGACGAATGTTCCCAAGGGGGATATATTGTAACACCCCGCTACTAGAAAGACTTAAAAATAGAAAGAAACCGTTTTTGGAAATAATCAAATTTGGAAAGTTTGACAAAGTAAAGTTAAGTAGGAGTTTTGGGTCAACTTCAAATGACAATAACTCCTAGATCAGGATGAGTTAGGTGTGCTACAAGATACCGTAGGAAATATCTTTGAATTATATTTCCAACGCCACCGAGTTTGATCAATTTTGAGTTCGCATGAGGCAGATATGCCCATTTGAAGTTGTTTGTCTAGATAAGGAAAGTCAAAATCAGATTTTTGAAGGGTATTATGGTCTTTTCACTACCCAATTAAATAAATTCATTTTTGGTAATTAAGTTGGGGTTACAACTGATTGGATTTAGTTTACGCTATTGAAAATAAGTTAGGGTTTTGAGAGAAGAGAAAAGAGAAGAGGAAGCAAGGAACGCCAAGCTCTTGAAGATTTGCTTGTGGATTTCACCAAGGGGTGATCCCTACGAGGTATGTGAGATCACATAGCATTGGGTTAGTTCACCCACGCGCCAATCATGATTTTAGTCAGCGATATTTGGTTATTGAAAGTATAGAAATTGAGTTCTTGATGGAATTGTTTGAAGTGTATATTGGGTTCTTGATTGTTGAAGTTGTTGAGAAGTTCTTGATTTAAATTCATGAAATTAGATGTCATTTCGAGTAGATACTTTCATATTTTAGTTATGTAGTTGAATCTAAGTGTTTGGGGAAAGAACCAATTGAATTAAGAGGGTTTAGAGTGGAAAATCGAGCAAGAAAATCAGGGATTTTCTGGGCAGGGGCAAAGGGCGCCGCGACAATCAAAGCGCCCCACTTCAGTGCCTGAAGTTTGGGCTCTGGGGCGCCACACTACTCAGAGCACCCGAACCCAGACTCTGAAGTTTGGGCTCTGGCACCCGGCGCCACTCAGAGCGCCAGGGACGCAAGTCTTCTGTCTTTTCCCACTTTTTTCCGTACTAGTTCCCTTGAAACATACCTATGTTTCCTAGTTGATTTATACACTCTAAGGTACGTCTAAATAACATGAAATCATCAATAACATGAGATCATGAGCCTTGAATCCATAATTCAATTCAAGGAAAGTTAAAAGTCAAGCCAAGAGAAGTTCATAGAGTTTTCCAAAAGTCGTTTACAAACGTTTTAACTTTGTTTTAAGACTTGAGTTTTGAGTTGAGTAATGAGTAAAGGTTGAAGTTCATTTCTTCAAAAGAGTATATGGAGACTATCTATTCCCAAAAAGTTTAAAATGTTTTCACATTTAAAACAGAAGAGGAAACTTTGATTTCCAAAAGAGCCTTTGAGCAAATTTTTTAGTAAAGAGTAAATGCTTTCACAATTAAGCAAGAGCAGAAACTTTGATTTCCAAGAAGAGCCTTTGAGCTAAGTTTTGAGAAATTATCTCAAACCACATAAAGAAGTTATGTTTTTAAACATAAGAGCTAGTATTATATTTTGGGAGTAATATTGAGCACCGATATGGGGGAGAGTTCAGACAACTCCCAGCCTCCATAAACCATGTAGTCATCATGGGTAGAAAAGGGTCATACTTTTTAGATGATTCTTTAGTGCTTTTTAGCATTGAATAGTGGATCTACTTAGTAGTCAGGTTGCATACCCTCGACAAGGTATATGACGACCCTGGTAGCGTGAGGCAAAATGTTGTTTCATCATAATAGCTCTTAAGTGATGGTTATTGGTTAGAGAAACTCCCACATAAGTATTTTGTATTCCTATATACACAGAATTAAATTGTATTTTTATATACATTCCAGAGTTTATATTGTATATTTATATACATACTGAGTTACTATTGTATTTCTAAATACACAGAGTTGGTATCCATGTTTTAAAATCTTTTCTCTATACTGCATTCATATTATTGCTTTATATTGAAATGAGCTTAGTTGAGTTGAGTTGAGCCTAGGTATGTTCTTTTAGTTCCTTTCAAGCTTATGTCTTGTTTTAGTATTCCCCTCGCATGTTCGTACATTCAATGTACTGACACCATTTGGCATGCATCATTGTTATGATGCAGATACAGGTAACCAGGATCAGCATCCATCGCTTCGTTGATCCAGTTGAGCATTCAGAGTCTTGTGGTGAGCCTCCTTGCTTTCCGGAGGATACCCTTTTTATTGCTTTCAGTATTTTAGTTCATTAGAATGTCGTGGGTCTTGTCTCGACGGCCATCTCAGTTGTTTAGAGGCTTCATAAATAGTATTAAATGTTAGTTCTTGAGTCATTCTATTTTAGTTATGTTTGAGACTTGAGTTGCCACTTTGGCTAGTGAATGTTTATTTTAATACATTCTAAGTTATTTATTGAGAAGTTCAATTTACTTTTTAAAGTATCTTATCATGAGTAAGTCTTCCGTTAAGAGTTAAGCCAGGCCAAGGGTTTGCTTGGGGACATCAATGATTCTCGAGTGTCAGTCCCGCCCAGGGTGTAGGCTCGGGGATTGACAATGTTGAGGGATCCGACAAAGGGCTTAAAAATTTGAAGAATGCCTTCTCTTCTTTGAATCAAACGATCACTTATCACTCAATTTCCATCAAACAACTTCAGGCTCAAATGAGCCAGATTTCGCCTATTAAAATATGAGACAAAAGGGAGAACTCCTAAGTGACCGAAATACTAAAAAGGACAATTCTCATTGGATGAATATTGTTACAAGAAGTGGTAAGAGGTTATGGATAAAGGTAAGATAAGAGGTTATGGAGAAAGGTAAGAAAGAAGGATGAGACTCGTGGGATTAATGACAAGCAAAATTCAAAAATTGAGAAGTCCACTTCTGAGGGGGTGTTGCACATTGATAAACTGATATTGGTTGATGATGAAATTGAAAGTAAGATCCCATTGAATGTTGAATAGGGATAAAACAAGAAAAATGACACGACTCTACACATTTCATGGCCTCCATTAAAACTTCCCCCACCTTTCCCTCAAATATTGAAACAGAATGATGAAGACGTCAAGTTCAAGAAATTCATATTTATGTTCAAAAGTCTGTTGGTAAATATTCCATTGGTGGACGTTTTTACTTGAAATTACTCAACCTTAAAGCTCCAAAGAAGTCATTTTTAGCTCCAAATGTGCTTCCTAGCTCATACATCAATCCTATACAAAGAGACACACTTAATAAATACGAAATGATTATTATAGTAATCAAATAAAGTGGAAGAACACACCTGAGGAGTAATTATCAGCTAAATGTATGAATGTTGTCGTATATCAACACCCCACACTTGAACAATTACTCGTCTCCGAACATGCACTACTCTATAACTTTTTCCCAAAGGCGACACTAAATAATTTATATTGATTTGAACATGTTTACTCTATCTAAGACTAAGTGATAACATTGATGAGTCCGAGATTTGGACTCATTTAGGGGTTTATTTATATAGATTTAGTGTCCTCAAATGCTTATTTTGTGCCAATAACTGATGTAAAACCCTTAATTTCTAGGTATATTGATCGAGGAACAAAGAAAGGACATTAATTTATAAAAAGGAACAAAGCGAGCTGAAAGAATGAAGAAAAACAAGTTTGGTGATAGCCAAGTTCACTTGGCGAGTCGCCGAATGGCCATTTGACCGCCTAAAGTTCCAGTGTGCCAAGCCCTAAAGGAAATAACCCAGTCAGTGAGAGAAAAGTGTAGTCGGTGGATCACCGAATGGTTCCGCGATGCAGTGTTGAATCGCCCAAAGTTACAGACCTTGATGATGTTGAAGGCCAAGGCAGAAGGGCGATGGAATTGATCAAATGGCGGATCATCGAGTGGATCGGTGAGCCTGACTTACTTCACCGGGTGACTCTTCGCATCACATTTTTGGCCACTATAAATACATTTTTGAACATTTAGTTTAGTATCTAATTTTTATTATATCGAATTGTGATTAGAATTTTGAACTAAGAGACAAGTTTTCTCTAGTTTTTCCTTAGCTTTGAAGAATTGAAGCTTTTCACTTTTGAGAAATTGGAAGTGGGTCTTTGAGTTTCTTCAACTTGGAACATTGTAAAGACGAAATTAATCTTACCCAATTGATGGAAACTCAATTTGGTAACAATTTTTATCTTTTTATGATGTCTAGCTAAAACCCCAATTCTTGGGGTGTGATTATGTGATTATGGCTGATTTAGTTTATGGGTATTGCTAATTGTTAGTTTATTTGCTATTTAGAAGTGAGTTCAATCATTAATTGTGGTTTAATTTAAGAATTGTAGTTGCAAATGCAGTTCTACACTTGTGTTTTTGGCTTGCTCGAGAGAGAGGTTTTAAAATTAAGATTATTGATTGATGGTCAGTGGGTATTGGGTTGACATGGGTTCAGCTCGAGAGAGTGAATTCTAAACCCAATTACACACATTCAACTCGAGAGAGTGAATGGACTAAGGTGTGGGTTGTTCTTATTTTGCATGCTTGTCGATGTTCGAGAGAAATCGACTTGATTCGGGGTAAATTGTTCGAGAGAAAGTTTACCTCCTCTATAGTCTAGCTTACTCACTAATATCTAGTTTTTTTCTAACAGTTGCAATTACCCATTTGTCTATATTAGCCTATAATCGAATCACATCCCAAGAATTTCGTCTCATTATTGTTATTTCGTATTGTTTGTTGTTGTTGTAGTTGATAAATTCAAACCAAAACCCCCTATTTGACATTAGTGTCACCCCTGATTTGAATAATGTTTTTATTCGATAATGTCTATTCCTATGACTGATTTGACCACGTTCACACTTTTCTATTGAATCTTAAACATGTACTGCTCCTTGTGGGATTCGACCCCAACTCATTTAGTTGGGTTATATACAGACTAGCGATCATTGACACTTAGAATTGGAAGAAGTGTCCTTGAATCGACAATCAAAATGGCGCCGCTGTCGGGGAGTGGTGTTGGTTAAGATTCTTTTGGTAAATTTGAATTTTGTTCTTGTTAGTCATAGTTGAATCTACTTATTTTTTAGTTTTGGTTTTCGTGTTGCTTGTTGAACAGAAGAAATGAGCATATCTTGTAGCGACGGTGACCCAATGGACCACCCTCATTTGAGATTAATGGGTCTTAGGGATAACATCCTAACTTTCAAGCAATTGGAGGGTGAGACTATCCATGAGTTGTGGCCAAGATTTAAGGCATTATTGCAACAGTGCCCAACTCATGGAATTCGAGATAAGATGCTATTGGAATATTTCTACGGAGGTATTGGTCCTGAGAACAGAGGAGTGGCTAACCAAATTTCTCCAGGTGGTCTCACACGACTACCTTATGCAGTAGCATCCCAACTCCTAGATCACATGGCCAAGACCAACAATGAGATAGAGAAGGACCAGTTCTTGGCCACACTGTTGACTCAGCTGGATCTCTTGGCCAGAAAGATAATGGAATTGGATGTATCGTACCAAAAGAAAGATATGTACATTCCCCCACATGAGCGTAGAAAGTCTCTGGAATACGAGGGTGGACAAGTAGAAGAGATACTCTCACTAATTCTCCACAAGGTCGAAGAACATGACAGAGTGTTGAACGAGATAAAAGAGAATGTCTCATTGTTGAATCAGATGACTGTTTCCCATTCCATATCTATTCATCTACTAGAGACCCAAATGGATCATGTGTTATCTCATCTCCACCCCAGGAGTGAAGTCTGAGTGGGGATTTGCGTCATTCCACGACATTAACTAAGGCGCTTCTTAGGAGGCAACCCAAGTTTGATTGCTTTATCTTTGTGTTTGAAATAATCGTGTGTTAATTTTGCAGGTTGAAGTGTAAAATGTGTTTGAAAAATGCAGGTTGGCGAGCAAAAGGCCCAGTCGGTGACTCGTCGAAATGGTTGGCGAGCTCGACTTGGATCTTTGTTGGACTCAAGAAATTCTAAGTAGGAGTCTGTAAAACTCGGCGGACCCTTGGACGAGTCAGCGGATCACAAAATAGGTCAGCGACCCCGACTTTTTCCGCCGTTTTGACCCCACATTAACTTGAGGTCCTGTAAAACTCGGCAAGGTTAGTGACCACTCGGCATGTCGCCACACGCCGAGTAGTTCGGCGAGCACAATTAATGTCGCCAAAAGGGCGAGAATTGGACGGTTTTTTAAAGGCCAAAGGTTTAAAATTTCAAACTCTTTCACATTCCCTCACTTTTTAAATTCCCAAAATCACATCCGCACTATATTTCCCGTATTTTTGTGTTTTTACCACTTCCTAGTCATCAATTGTGTGTTCGGAGTTTGAAATATTTGCCGCCTAGGATTTCAAATCTCGTATTTGGCATTAAAGGTTGGTTTTTCGAACCCCAAACTCGTATTTGGCGGTTTTACTCATTTGCAATTGTTTTATTCTTAGTGATGTGTGTTGGGCCTCTCTGAATCCATGATTTTGTGTTTGCCTGCCTGTTTTAATTTTGATATCGTGCCATAATCGCCTAAGTTGTTAATTTCTAGAGTTTCGTGCCTTAAAATTGATCTAATTTTTTGGTTTGTGCATAATTAATGTTGGGTCTAGTCGGGTGAAATCTGAGTAGCCCATAATTGTGCTAAATGATGTACTTTGCCCGCTGATGGAGCGTTTGACGTTATTCTTAAGGGCTTAAGTAGTCAAATGGCCAATTTTTGCCAAACATGGAGAAGTCTGAGTACCCCGGAGGCATGGGTCTTATGGTTCTAGGTTTAATTGAGTTAGTGTATGGTTTGATTTTTTTTCCGGGGGCTACGGGGTTGATTTTGGAAGTTGGGGTAGAAAGTAGGCACAATGTTTTAAAAGGCGGGGGCGTGAGGCGAGGCGTTTTATACAGTATAGGGAGAGACGTAAGCCCCGAAAAATGGGGCGTAAGTCCTATGGATCTACGGGGCGTAGTCTCATGTATATTCAATTTTATAGTTTTATTACTAATAAAATAAGCAAAAGTAACCTTTCAATGATTTATGATTTTTATTTGAGATAAATATTAATAATCAATAATGAAGAAAAAAGTATTATAATTACTATTTAAGAAATATCATTACACCAAAAATAAAAATATGATTTAAAGCAAAAAAAGTTCAAAAAAATAAATTAAAAATTCTCGAGCGTACGTTTTTACGCCCAGGACTTACGTTTTTATGCTCGGGGCGTATGCCTCAAATTTTAGGACTTACGCCTTATGGATCTACGTCTTTCATTTACGCCCCAGAGCATTTTTGGTACGCTCCGCCTCGAGACTCGCCCCAAAAATGTTTTTGAAAACACTGGTAGGCACGTTGGGTAGTTTGGCGAGCTGGGTCGAGCTAGCCGAACCACTCAGCGGTTCGATGAACCCTCCTTGATCGCTTTTAATTTCATGGTTGTTGATGTTTTTTGTTTTGTAACATTCGGCGAGAAGCCTGAGTTCGCCGAGTGCACTCGGCGGCTCACTGAAAGTCTTCTTTGATCGCCCTTTCTGCGCCCCTAACCCTTAAAATACACTGTAACTTTTGGCAGGCTTGTCTGTGTTCGCTGAATGCTGTCGGCGATTCGCCGAAAGGCCCCTGCCATCACCGACATGCTAATTTTCTAGGAAAATTTTGAGCCAATCCTTTCGGCGAGCCCGATCTGGCTCGCCAAAGTGATTCGGCGAGTCTGTCTGCAATATGATTTCTATGATTTTTATTGAACTATTTCTAACAGTTTCAATTTGTGTTGGAGATATAGCTAGATCGAAAGTAGTAGGTCAAGACATGTCGCCCCGCAAGAGGGCCAAGGGAATCACAATCAATGAGGATGCAGCTGCATGCAATGCAAAGGCTACCAAGCTTCCCACCACAACTGGGAAGGGAAAAGTAAAAGGCAAAGCATCTGCTCATGCATCACCGAAGGTCTGCTCCAACAGTGACAGGATATATGCCACTCACCTCACCACTTCTGAGAGTGAGGGTGAGCACCAGGGTCCTCGAGCTACCACTTATGAGACTGAGGATGATAAATTACTGTCATCCCAAAGAGATGAGCTAAGTTCCAAGAGGCTGAATGATCCGTCTAGGATCAGGACTCCCTAGGCCACTACATCTCCTCCGGCTCCAGCATAGGTTGTGGTCCTAGCACCACCGATACACGGTCCTCCTCCCCGGTCTATGAACAGACTGAAGACTGAGGGGTTGCAGACCATTATAGAGGAGAAGAGGTTGTCTACTGATGGAGTCATAGACAGATACCCGGAGATCATGAGCTGCTTGAGGTCCCACAAGTTCTAGTTGTTCACTAAACCCCGTGGTCCTTATGTTCCAAATTGGGTTCGGGAATTCTACACCGCATACGGATCCCTGGTGCCACAAGGGAAGAAGCAGGCCGCCAAATTCAAGCTAGTAGACTATGTGGTTGTCAGAGGTAGAAACGTGCAATGTGATAGTGATACTATCAATGCAGTCCTGGAGTGTTCAAAACAAATTGAGGATGACTGCCAATATATGATCAGGACAAAAACGTTAAAAAATATGAAGAAGTGGTTGGCTTCTCTGATATTTGACGATACTCCCAAGTGGATCGATACTGGAGCGCCCATTGAAAATAAGGACCTCAATATAGCAGCAAGGTTCTGGTTTGGCTTCATCAGCAATACTATCATGCCATCCCAGAACGAGTCAATTCTCTGGCACGCGAAAGTAGCATGTCTTGGTTGCATCATTGATGGGGATAAGGCTGAACTTGGGGATGATCATTGCACAAGAGATGGTCATGAGGGCCAAGCAGCGCTAGACTTCTCTCCCTTTTCCAGTTTTGATCACCGAGTTGTGCAGACGAGCTCGGGTGCCTCGAGATGAGAAGAAGGATGTGGAAGTGATTCCCACATCTTCTACCGACATCCAGAGGATTGAGGTAGAGTACTTGAAGGATGAGGCCAAGAAGAAGAATGCAGCCTCGGTGGATACATCCCTAGTTGTGGACACTAATGTAGTACCTGTAGAGGAACCTTTGCCTACTCTGGCCTCTGGGCCTTCAGGTATATCTAGCACTGCCACTTCCATGACACCTAGTTCCTCTACAACTCCCTTGTCTCCTAGGTCTAGTGCCTCTGCTGGTGCTGCTGCTTCCCGACCTCTACTCTCCCAGGCTGCATTACTACCGATGGGGCAGCTAGCCTATTCTGCTGATAGACACGCCTCCAGACTTGACGCCACAATTCCTGGCATGATCGAGAGGGCCCTTGTTGATGCTGTGACACCCCTGAGTATGACCATTGATGCCCTTGCGGCACATATAGTGGTGTGTGAGAAAGGCCAAGGGGCCACTGATGAGGTGATAGCTCTAAAGGCAGTAATTGTTGAGCTTAGAAAGGATGTGGACCAACTAAAGTCCACAGACATGCCTATGATTTTTAGGACTGTGGAGATCCCTGATATGCCACCTGGTACAGACGTGCCTCCGGCTACCACCGGAGATAAGGTTTAAGTTAAAGAGGTAGTTGCTGCCGAGTCTGAGGATGAGACCGATGAGGAGTAGCTTGGTGTTGATGAGGAGGCTTCTTATGAAGGCCTGACAGAGGTTGAGGAGACGATGATATATTCATCCGTGCAGATTTCTTTGGCAGACACCACCATGGCCGGATCTAGTGTTACTGATACCCCGGGCACTGATGCCCAAGATCAGAGTGTTGCACCGGGCACTGATACCCTGACAGATGGAGCAACTATGTAGACAGGATTTATTTACCTCCCTCTCTGTCACTTTTATTGATTTTTAGTGTTTTGATTGCATTTGAGAACAAATTGCTTTTAATTTGTAGTGGGTGAGGTATTTCCATACCTACCTCTTGTGATTATACTTTTGTTTATATATTGGGTTTTGTGCTGTAAATTGTGTTTTGGCACTATGTTGTGGATGTTTGAGCTTGTGGCTCCTTGTTTTAATCACAAATAGTTTTTGGACCCTTTTGGAAAAAAAAATTGCCACCTCTTGTGTGTTTAATTGTGGTTGTTCTTGTGCAAATTTGAGTATCGGTTATGATTAATACCGATGACTTGAATAGTGCTCTCAATCGAATAAAAATGAATGTGCGGCTACGATGAGGCCAAATGAAGTTGCATAGATAATATGTGAACTTTTTGCATCTCGTTGTGACTAGCCATGTATCGAATGAGTCTCTTGTGATGAACATTGCACACTAGCAAAAGTGTAGAGTCTTGCTTTATATTGGTGCCAATGCCTTGTATGATGAGCTTACCGTGAACCTTGTGTGATGACACCTAGAATTTTCCCCATTGGTCCGGTTGACTAAGTGATGCAAGCTCTTGAAATGATCTTAGGAAACAATTTGAAGAGTGAAACAATTTGATATTATACCTCTTTTATGGCCTACCTTGTGAGTGTGTGAACTTTGCTTGAACACCTTTTGAGCCTTATCCTTTTCTTGGAAGAAACTTGATGAAATTGTAACCCCTCTTTACTCATTCACCTATAATCCTCATGAAGTGTGGTTTGTTTGAATAACCAACTTAGGCGAAAAGCCTAAGTTGGGGGTGTGGTGAAAAGAGAAGGTAAATCAAGAAGTGCAAAGAAGTCCCCCTTGATCCATGGTTATGAAAAAGATGGAACCCCTCCATACAAAAAAATAAGAGAAAGAAAAAGATTTTTTTTTTTTGAAATAAAGTTGTGAAATTGCAAAAGAAATGGGGTGTCCGGTATTCCATGAGAAGTGAATAATGGGGTGACTTTTGAGCATGAGTGAAAATGTTGAAGAAAAGGATAGAAAGTGTTGTTGATACCACATTTCATGAGGATAGCAACCACTGAGCCTAAAAGACCATACCTTTACACTCAGCCCCGTGACAAGCCTTGAAAAGACCTTTTTGATCTTGAGTGAGCTGAAACGAATGTTGGTGGGAAGATAAGGGCAAACATATGGGTGAAGTCATGCATGTGTTCATCTTTGTGAGTGTGAGAGTCGTATGTGATTCCAGAGCTATAAAGTGTTGAACCATTGTGTGTGAATATGAAATCATCTTTGTGTGAGGGCATTTGAGTACCTTTGTTGAGCTTGAACTTGCATTTGAAGCAAGTATTGTGAACTTGAGAATCTTTGGTAATGGTGAGTCGCAACTTGAACCTTTGAGTGTGTAATTGATCTTTGCATGTGTAAGTTGAGTCTTATTGTGTGCATTCATGATTGAGTCTTATGTAGCATTGTTTTCGACATCCTTTTTTAACTGCTGAACTTGAGTTTTACTTGAGGACAAACAAAAGTTTAAGTTGGGGGTGTTGATGAGTCCGAGATTTGAACTCATTTAGGGGTTTATTTGTATAGATTTAGTGTCCTTAAATGATTATTTTGTGCCAATAACTGATGTAAAACCCTTGATTTCCAGGTATATGGATCGAGGAACAAATCAATGACACTAATTTGCAAAAAGGAACAAAGCGAGCTGAAATAACGAAGAAAAGCAAGCCTGGTGATCGCCAAGTCCACTAGGCGAGTCGTCATATGGCCATTTGATTGCCTAAAGTTCCAGTGTGCCAAGCCCTGAAGGAAAGAACCAAGTCTGCGAGAGAGAGGAGCAGTCGACGGATCGCCGAGTGGTTCCGCGATACAGTGTTGGATCGCCCAAAGTTACAGACCTTGAGGATGCTAAAGGCCAAGGTAGAAGGGCGATGGAATTGACCAAAGGGCGGATCACCGAGTGGATCGGCGAGCCCAACTTACTTCGCCGAGTGACTCTTCGCAGCACATTTTTTGCAACTATAAATACAATTTTGAACATTTAGTTTAGTATCTAATTTTCATTATATCGAATTGTGATTATAATTTTGAACTGAGAGACAAGTTTTCTCTAGTTTTTCCTTAGCTTTGAAGAATTGAAGCTTTTCACTTTTGAGAAATTAGAAGTGGGTCTTTGAGTTTCTTCGACTTGGAACATTGTGAAGACGAAATTAATCTTACCCAGTTGATGGAAACTCAATTTGGTAACGATTTTTATCTTTTTATGATGTCTAGCTAAAACCCCCAATTCTTGGGATGTGATTATGGTTGATTTAGTTTATGGATATTGCTAATTGTTAGTTTATTTGCTGTTTAGAAGTTAGTTCAATCATTAATTGTGGTTTAATTTAAGAATTGTAATTGTAAATGCAATTCTACCATTGTGTTTTTGGCTTGCTCGAGAGAGAGGTTTTAAAACTAAGATTATTGATTGATGGTCAGTGGGTATTGGATTGACATGGGTTTAGCTCGAGAGAGTGAATCCTAAACCCAATTCCACATATTCAGCTCGAGAGAGTGAATGGACTAAGGTGTGGGCTGTTCTTATTTTGCATGCTTGTCGATGTTCGAGAGAAATCGACTTGATTCGAGGTAAATTGTTCGAGAGAAAGTTTACCTCCTCTATAGTCTAGCTTACTCACTAATATCTAGTTGTTTCCTAATAGTTGCAATTACCCATTTTTCTATATTAGCCTATAATCGAATCACATCTCAAGAACCCATCTCATTATTGCTATTTCATATTGTTTGTTGCTGTTGTAGTTGATAAATTTAAACCAAAACCCCCCATTTGACATTAGTGTCACCCCCTGATTTGATTAATATTTTTATTCGTTAATGTCTATTCCTATAACTGATTTGACCACGTTCACACTTTCCTATTGAATCTTAAACACGTATCGCTCCTTGTGTGATTCGATCCCAACTCATTTAGTTGGGTTATATACTGATTAGCGATCGTTGACACTTAGAATTGGAATATATATTTATTACGAAATAAGTGTCCGAATTTAAGCCACAAAAGGAAGAAGTTTGGGCCACATAAAGCCCAAAAGAGAGCCCTAAAAATGAACATTCAAAGATTAAGTTTCCTAGTTTAAAAGTTCTTCATTTTAAAGTTTTATAGTTTAAAATTTTCCTAATTCAAAACTTTTTTGTTTAAAATTTTCTAGTTATTATTTCCATAAAAGTAGAATTTAAATCACATTCTATTTGGGATAGGTTGTCATATATATATATATATATATATATATATAGGGGTAAATTTTATTATTTAAGAGAACATACATGATTAATATTATTTGAGAGGTTTCTCTACTTTACACCGTTGTGTGTGGTAACTATGAATTTATCTTACAACCTTATAAGAACGATTCTTTAATAGGTAAGATTAATTATTCTTTTGATATCTTTGGTTTCTATTCATAAATTAAAGAAGGTAATTAGTCTTATACTAACAGTTGTATCTAATTTCTTCAATATAGGGGTCTAGATCACTTTTGATCTAAGTTATTAAATTGACTCTATTAATATCATAATTAGTTTTAATCCACTAATTTTGAATACTAAAATTAATTAGGGTTCTTTGCACTTTTCAAAAAATTAGGGATTTTATTCTCAAATTTCACATCTTTCAATTTTTGTCTTTAATCTTAATAATTCACTTCCGCATTATTTTCTTGTTTATTTTGATAATCTTATAACTAAGGCTACCATTTATGCAATTCTTATACATGTCATGCTTCATCATCAATTACCATTTTGCTCATTCTTCACTTACTTCTTCTTACCTCTACTTTTCTTTATATTCTCCATCTTTTTAAGCTAGCAAGTAACCATTTCTTGATTTTATTTTAAAGAAATATTTTATGTTCCACTCCCTGCTAACGATCTCTATTATAAAACTTGCACCATTAGTCTATTTCCAAGTATAACTAGTCTATTTTTCAAAGAGAAAAGACATAAAGTCACAATTGAAATTGTCCCAAATTTTCAAAAAGACACCTTAACTTTGCAACTGTCCTATTATCCCCACTAAACAATTTTGAACTGATATTATGATATCATTTTTCGATCAGTCCCAAATTTTAAGAAGCAATTATGTTCACACACCAATCATCACATGACACATGTTAATTTAATTAATTTATTTTATTCATTTTAAGTTTTTCTTTATCTTTTTTTCTTTATTTCACTCTCTCTCTTACTTTTTGACTTATTTTAATTTTGATTTCATCTTAAATTCCACTTCATCTTCCACCCCCACTTTCAAGTTAATCCATCCCTCCATTTTCTTTATTTTTCTTCACCTCCCACCCTGATCCCACCTCCACGTCAAGTTGAACCCCTCTCCCATTTTTTTTCTTTTCTTTTCTTCTTCTTCTCCAGTCAAATTTTTTATTTCATGTCACGACCCGAGTATACACACTGGATATGGCCGGCACTCCAAAACCATTACTGGTCCCCAAGCGAACCCTCATCCTGGCTGACTACAAGCGGAAGACTAACTCAAGCAAAAGCTTAAAACTGAATAAAATTCTTAAACTCAAATACTAAATCTTGAAAATAATCTGAATAATACTCAATAGATAAACTTAGAGTTTGTAAAAAACAACTCAAAGAAGATACATACTGAAAACTACTCAACTTTGTCTATTTATGAAGCCTCTACTATTACAGAAGGATATCGGGACAAGACCCACAACATCTCTAAACTACTAACAATAAGATAAAGGTGAAGTCCTCCAAAATATAAGAAGGCTCACCAAAGCTAACTAGAACTGCAAGTGGTATCAACGAAGCGCATGTTGATGACCATAGCTACATGTATCTGCATCATGAAATGATGCAGGCCAAATGACATCAGTACATACGAGCATGCAAGGGGAATTCTAAAGCATAAACATAAGCTTGAACTGATGGAAAAGAAACATACTTACCTCTTCTCAACTTAACTCAACTCAACTCAACTCAACTCAACTCAACTCAAAGAAACATAGTTCAACTCAATTCAGAGAAAATAGGGCTCAACTCAACAATAAGATACTCAACTCTGTGAAACATAGTTCAACTCAACTCAGAGAAATAGGGCTCAACTCAACAATAAGATAATCAACTCTGTGAAACATTAAAACTCAACTTAGAGAAATAGGGCTCAACTCAACAATAAGATACTCAACTCTCTAAAACATAGTTCAACTCAACTCAGAGAAATAGTGCTCAATTCAATAATAAGATACTCAACTCTGTGAAACATAGTTCAACTCAACTCAGAGAAATAGGGCTCTACTCAACAATAAGATACTCAACTCTGTGAAACATGGTTCAACTCAACTCAGAGAAATAGAGCTCAACTCAACAATAAGATACTCAACTTTGTTCAATATAAAGCAGTAGTAAAGCTGCATTATAAAGAAAAGCTCTTAAAATAATAGATAACAACTCAATGTATTGAAAAATACAATAATAACTCAATTTGTATAAAAATACAAAATAACTCTGTGGGAGATTCTCTAACCGATAACCATCACTATGAGCTATGTGATGATACAACGTTTAGCCCACGCTGCCAGAACTATCCTATACTTTTTCAGGGTATAGAGCCTACTCACTAAGTGGATCCACTAGTCTATGCTTAAAGGCAATAAAGAATCATCTAAAATGTATGACCCTTTCTACCCACGTTGGCTACATGGTTTATGGGGTCTGTGAGTTGTTAGAACTCTCCCCCATATCGGTGCTCAATACTACTCCCCAAATATACTTAGCTCATATGTTTTAAAGAAAACATTTCCTCCTCCTCAACTTTGAGATTATTACTCAAAATATTTCTCTTAAAAGAGACAGTACTCAAAACTGTTCATGAACTCTTTTGGAAATCGATGTTTCCTCTCATCTTAAATGTAAAAACATTTACTCTTGGGAATACTTAGTTTCCATATATCATTTTTAAAAAAATGAACTCAACTTTACTCATCCTCATACTCAAGTCTTAAAAAATTTATAAATATTTGTAAAAGACTACTCAAAATAGGGTTCATGTCGAATTATGGACGTGAACGACTCAATTCAAGGTTTTCAATAACCATATATGGAACTCGATACTCGAAACTCAACAACTCCAAAACTCAATGATACTTCTTATCTTAAGAATGCTCAACTCATAGGGTTCATGCGGAATTATGGGCATGGATAACTGAGCTCAAAGACTCAATGATACTACTCATCTCAAAACTATTCTACTCATGGAGTTCACGCAGAATTATGGGCATGAACAACTTAACTCAAGGTCCTTTATGTATAACATAAGGTAGTCCCAAAATTAGGAATATATTCTCAACAGTATTAGGAACTCAATACTCACGACTTGGAACTTGAAGATACTACTCATCTCAAAGATACTCAAATTATGGAGTTCATGCAGAATTTATGGGCATGAACGACTCGACTCAAGGATATCAATGATAATGCAAACTCATGAATACATTCTCCTCATTCTCTTACTCACTTACTCAAGTCTTGAAAAAAATTATTAGTAATTGTATAAGACTTCTAAAAAAGACTCAAAGGTGTAAGGAAAAGACCAAAATACCCCTCACTAATTCTGGTAACTTTCCTTAACTGGACATGCAAATTTCAAACAGACATATCTCCCTCATACGAGCTCAAAATTTAGCAAACTCGGTGGCGTTGGAAAGAGGATTCCAAGACCTTTCATTTGATGTCTTATGGGTTTCCTAACTACTTCTGTGCTAAAAGTTATGGTTAATTGAAGTTGACCCAAAACTTAGAAGAACTTAGGAAGGACTTGAATGAATTTCTCTTTAGTTCTTTTTTGGAACTCAAGGTGCTACATCTAGTGACCTTAACACTTAAGAAATTTTAAATTCCTTGGTAGAAACTTACTCACCACGAAGGATGGTTCAAGTCTTAGCTCAAAAATTTTCCGAGGTGTTACATTTCAGTTATTTTTTTTATAAAAAAAGAAATCATTATATTTTCTAGACTTTATTGAATTATTGATAACAAAACTAATTATTTTTCTAAGAAAATTCAAAATTTTGAAGGTATCATCAATTAATCCTTTTCATATAACTTCAAAATTAAAAATGATAATTTTACAAGAATCAATGTATTCCCTGAAAATTGAAAGAACTTGATTGAAATCAGATAAAAAAAACTATATGGTACCTCCTAATCATCTTGAAATCTAATGGGTTTATCAAATTGTTTGAAATGTAATAAAATATTTAGATAAAGTTTTAAATTTAAGAGAGTAAAACTAATAGTAGTAAAAAAGGAAGGCGAAGTTGTGGTAAAAATGGTGACATTGAGAGCGAGAAGCTTCAATGGAGATGACAATGAATTTTTGAAGAAGAACAAAGAAAGAGAAATAATAAGGAAAAAAAGTTAAAATAATAAGAAAATATATTTTATAATAAAATACTTGTAAAAATAAAATTATATTAGTTATTTTAGGTTGCTCTCTTTGAACTCTCTATGTCAGGTGGACAAAAAATAATGTAATAATATCATTTCAAGATTGTTTAGTGTGGTAATAGGATGCCCACATAGTTGAAGTGTCTTTTTGAAAATGCAGGACAAATTTAGGTGTCACTTTATGTCTTTTCTCATTTTTCAAATTTTAAACTTCTTTCAAGCGCCCATTTATATCAAAGTGGTTTAGGAGTTATTTACTCAAATTCAAGGTCAATAGGAATGAAAAGATTTAGCTTAAGACATGACTATATAAAAATAAATAGACTAAAAACTCAACGAGGGTGACTAGGGATATCACATGTGGGTCGATAAGAGAAGGCTAATAGTGTGACTATATAATGAAGCACCTATATCATCTCCTAGACTCATCACACTTCAATTTGCTTTGCATATACACTGAACAAGTTCTACACACCAACATAAAATCATGAAATTTCAACAAAATCATCTCACACACACATTATGCATGTTAGACTCATAATTGACCCATATCGTACTCTCGATAAAGAAAACAACAACAACAAGAATTCAAATTAAGCCAATATGATAATACAAGAACCAAGAAGTTAAGCTTAGATGTATCAAGAAAGATCGTTCCTTTTTTTACAACATGTAGTATAAGTCAAGACCAGTGTTTTAAAAGGCGAGTGTTTTACTTAGGATAGGACGAGATGTAAGTCTCGAGACATGGGGCATAATCCCTCGAATCTTTAAATTTTTAATTAACAATATAGTATAATAATATAATAACACAAAATTATAAAAAAAATATCTATAGTTTGAAATAATTACAAACATGATTAAGGAAACTCATAGAAAATAAAACTTCTAACATGATTATACAAGTATAAATAATCTAATATCTTAATTTTCTAATAATAAAAGAATCATTATTTCTAAAAAATATTATTACCATACTATACAATTTACCCCCTAAAAGAAAATAATTAATAAAACTTATAAGGATTATAATAAAACCATCACTTTATCATGAATAAAAATAAAATTACTTTCAAATAGCCAAATGAAATATGATAATTTGAGACATATGAAAAAACATAAAGACCAAGGATAAGTAAAAAAGTAAAATTTTCCCATGTATTGTTAAAAGAAACGTTATGTACTATATAATCACCCTCACATTGTTACCAAATAGTAAAGATGTGATACTACAACTTGTTATTTGAGTTACTCTCAATCTTTCTTATTTCTATAGATTAAAAAAACTATTAAGTATCATTCATTTATTTAAGAATTATGAGGGTCAACAATGTTAACTAAAGACTTTTTAACACATAATTTGTGTAAGATCTGTTAGGCGAGCCCCGAGCGTTGGACATTGAGCATTAAACATGCTTACGGAGTATAATCGGACACTTAAGGCATAAGTCTTATCAAACTTATCCCCACACTGAGTCTCAGAGCGTTTTGCTAGAGCCTCACCCCGAGGCGAGTCCCAATAGACACTATAAGAAAAGTACTGATTACCTGGGGATTTTCCTTGGGATAACATAGTAAAATCCGCATGTACCTTGATTACCTGCGAATTTTCTCGCAAAATGAAATTTGATGGAAAAACCTTCGTAGGTAACTCTTACCTGCAGATTTATACAAGCCCTAGGTAATTTACCTGGGGAATTAAAATCTGCATGTGTTACCTGCGGATTTATATGCGATATATAACGAAAATTCTTGCGAATTTTATACCAAAATTTCTTATAAAAATGAAATTTCTTGGGGATTTTCATAGAAATATTTCGCAAGCAATTCCCTATGAAGATTTCCAAGTAAATCCGTAGGCATTTGGAGATGAAATTTTGTGAAACAAAAGGAAATTTCCTGCAGATATATATGAAAATATTGCTCAAGATAATTCCTATGAAAAGAAACCCGCAAGAACTAACAAAATATATCACTTTCATTCAACAAAAAACATAATTCCTAATTATAATTTCTATGAAAAGACACCTGCAAGATCAATATTTTATGATTCTTAAACGGACAAAAAACAAAATACAACTCAAATTTGAATCCTAAATAGTACTATCAACTATCTCAATCCTCACTTTCATTCACGCTATCAGAGTCATGGGAAGAACCATAGTAAAATCCGCATGTAACTTGATTACCTGCGAATTTTCTCGCAAAATGAAATTTGATGGAAAAATCTTCGTAGGTAACTCTTACCTGCGGATTTATACAAGCCCTAGGTAATTTACCTGGGGAATTAAAATCTGCATGTGTTACCTGCGGATTTATATGCGATATATAACGAAAATTCTTGCGAATTTTATACCAAAATTTCTTATAAAAACGAAATTTCTTGGGGATTTTCATAGAAATATTTCGCAAGCAATTCCCTATGAAGATTCCCAAGTAAATCCGTAGGCGTTTGGAGATAAAATTTTGTGAAACAAAAGGAAATTTCCTGCAGATATATATGAAAATATTGCTCAAGATAATTCCTATGAAAAGAAACCCGCAAGAACTAACAAAATATATCACTTTCATTCAACAAAAAACATAATACCTAATTATAATTTCTATGAAAAGACACCCGCAAGATCAATATTTTATGATTCTTAAACGGACAAAAAACAAAATACAACTCAAATTTGAATCCTAAATAGTACTATCAACTATCTCAATCCTCACTTTCATTCACACTATCAGAGTCATGGGAAGAATCATTGTCATTCACGCTATCAGAGTCATCACCACTTTCATCCTCATCATAAGCTTGATTGTCTTCTTGAGATGATTGCCCATTTGAAGATGATGCGTTGTATACGTTCAAACCTGACCAGAATTATGAATGAATAAACTTCATACACCACACAAATTCTAGGAACAACCTTAGCCACGTCTCACTTTGTGCGATTTCATTGATTTCAGAGGCAAGTTTTTCCTAACATCTTGAAAAAGTTGTGTCATCCTTGAAGATGCCATTTTCTCAAAATTACGTCTTATAGCATCAGTATAGTGAGGGAGCCATTTGAATTTCTTCTGTATATAGCAAATAAAAACTGCATTAGTTATACAAGCTCACACCACCTGCATTAGACACTTTAGAATTGTTAGAGTGTTACAAATGGTAACGTTATTCTGGGAGATTCTTTAACGGATGAAATAAGCTCGCTATTTCATTTGAGTTTAGATAAAATATATGATCTCTCACCGTCATGAATGTACCTCATCTAGTACAATACATCGATACATATCACTTCACAGTTCCAGATATAATTAAGATAAACATCTAAGATAATAAGCAGCAGGAACAAAAATCGTTTTCGAATTAACAAAACCAACAATGCATTTGCTGCACTTCTTGACTAGAATCACTTCCAAACTCAATCAGATAACTAATAGTAAACTAACTAGAATTCTTTAACTGTCACTCAGTGCTTAAAAACAATTGTAAAGTCCAAACCTTTAAATTTTTAGAGGAGAGAAAATAAATCATACCCTTTTCCTGAACCCATTCCTTTTGCAGCTCCATATTTTCCACAAGCAACATCCGTCTGGAAAAATAAGGTAATACTTTCTAGATGCTAACTAGACATATCAAATATACAGAAAGACAAGAAATCACACTTAAATAAACTCAAAACTCACTGCACTCTCGGGGTCTACAAGCATGGAAAATGTGACATCACAAGATGCTGCAACCTCCTCAGGGGATGATTTGTATTTGCAGAAAAGAACCTCAAGTTACCTTGAAATGCAAATTATCCAAAGAACCACATGTTACCATGAAATGGAAATTATCTTCAAGTAGAAGCAGTAACAACAGTCAAGAGATTTTTTAAGTGATCTCATATAAGGCGAAACAAGCATAGGCATAATTTTTTTTTTTAATTGTTAAGGATTAGCATAGATTACCATTGGCGACTTCACTGTTGGGTAATCTAAGTTTAAACATACATTTCCTGGAGGCCAACACAAACAAACTTAAGTCTGCAGCATAACAAAAATTGGCATATAGTTACTTTGCACCCAAGGATATAAGGGGTTCACATTTGCTCTTGGTCCTATTCCAAACTGTCACATCACATTTGTAGCATGAGAACAAACACAATAAAACCGTAAGACATTGAAATTCAATTATTCAGAAAAAAGAGGTGTTTAAGTATAAAAATCGTGTCTCATTGCTCCAACAAGATCACATGTCAGACGGCACAACCTTGGTATTAATAATGTGTACTTCTGAAAGATTAACAGTTTAGGGTACTCATAATTCGGTTAGTTAACAAAGAACGATAGCAATGATGAGTAAAAGTTAACTACGCGTTGTCCAGTGATTTATGAAGTTCACCAAGCAAAAGCTCATTGACATCCATCAAATTAGTGTATCAAAGTAATAATTGGAACATACCCTGCTTTTATAAGATTTTGTGCCATTGGGTTGCCCATAATTCCAAGACCTAGTAAGCCAATATTTGTTGGAATATCATCAGCTGCAGAAAACTAAATTCCATTAGACAAAATTGAAGGTTTACAGAGTTGTTTGTAGAGAAAAACAGAAGATTAATCTTTCAGATATTTAAGAAGAAAAAGTTATTTTCCATAAAGCTGTATCACATCTATTTATACATGAACTTCTCATTCTATTCTTAGCTCTAGAATGTAACTAACTATCTAACAACTTTATAACAAATTAACTAACTCCTAACTGTAAACTTGAAGAGTAGTTACATACTCTTATTTCTGTCAACACTCCCCCTCAAGCTTGGAGGAGCAAATATGTTTAGAACTCCTAGCTTGGACAATAAGAGCTCATGTTGTACTCTATTTAGTCCTTTGGTTAGAACATCAACTGGTTGACTTTGAGTTGGTATATAACTGATGTTGATTAACCCTTGTTGCAACTTCTCTCTAATGAAATGACAATCGATTTCAATATGTTTGGTACGTTCATGATAGACTGGATTAGCTGCTAGCTGAATTGCAGATTTGCTATCACTGTATATGTTTACTGGAAGAGTTATTTCAGCATCCAAACTCCTTAGCAGCCCTACTAACCATACTAACTCAGCTACATTAGATGCCAAACTTCTGTACTCAGCTTCAGCTGAACTGCTTGATATTGTTGTTTGCTTCTTAGCCTTCCAAGACACTATAGACTCTCCTAGCTTGATCACAAATCCAGTCACAAACCTCCTTGTAGTAGGTCATGCTACCCATTCTGCATCACAGTAGGCTGTGATTTCAGTGACTGAACTGCTGGATAACAACACACCCTGGCCTGGTTGTTTCTTGATGTACTTGACTACTCTTAGTGCAACATCCATATGGGATATGGGATTTAGGTTGCTGTAAGTACTGACTTAGTGTTTGCACACAAAATGAAATATCATGTCTAGTCATGTTCAAATATAGAAGCTTTCCAATCAACTTTTGATAGGCACTTGGATCTACAAGCTTGTCTTCTTGATTTTCCTTTGTTTGATCATCATATTGCTTTGATGTTAGCTTGACATTTACATCCATAGGAGTGCCTGATGGCTTAGCACCAGATAATCCAACTTCAACAATCAGTTGGAGTGCATATTTCCTTTGATGCATAACCATTCCACCCTCACACCTTGCAAACTCTATTCCAAAAAAAATCTTAATTATCCCAAATCCTTCATCTTGAACTCTTGTTGTAAGGCTTCTTTTGTTTCCTTAATCAGCTCAAGACTACTTCCTGTAACCAAGATATCATCAACATACACTAAAATTATTGTAGTTCCTTCAGAGGTTTTTCTTGTAAATAGAGAATGATCATGCTGACTTTGATTGAAACTGAGTTTTTGTAATGCCTCTTTAAGCTTTTGATTCCATTGTCTAAGTGCTTGTTTAAAACCATATAGAAACTTTACCAGTCTACATACTTTCTTCTCCCCCTGACTGGTAAATCCTTGTGGCAAGGTCATGTATATTTCATCCTGTAGATCACCATTTAGAAAGGCATTGTACACATCCATTTGATGAATGTGCCATTTCCTTGCCACAGCTAAAGCTAGGATAGTTCTTACATTCACCATCTTTACCACAGGAGAAAAGGTTTCTTTGTAATCTATCCCTTCTTTCTGACTGTATCTTTTTGCCACTAACCTTGCCTTATACCTCTCTACTTCACCTGTAGACTTGTATTTTATTTTGTAGATCTACCTACAACCAATTGCAGTCTTTTCTTTAGGCAACTCAGATAATTCCCAAGTATTGTTACTTTGCAAAGCATGTATTTCAGCCTTCATTGCTTCTATCCACTTTGGATCTTTACTAGGTTCTGTATATGTTTCTGGTTCTTGCAGCATAGATGTTAAAGCTATAAAAGTTTGATAAGGCTTAGACAAATGATTGCAAGCCACACAATCAGAAATGGGAAACTGTACTTCCTTGTTACTGTTTAATGATACAAAATCCTTCATCCATATAGGTGGATGAACTCCTCTTGTAGACCTTCTTGTGACCACTGGCTCTACATTTTCTTGACTTTCATTAACCTCAGGATCATGTCCTTCTATCATCTGATCTAACACTGGATCATGCTCAGGTTCTTCTGGCATATCTCTTTCTTCTTATTCATACTCTGACCTTATGATGACATCTCTTGTGACAATGTCACTCCATTCTAAGTTCAGCATTTCCAGACTCATGTCATTTACAAAAGGACCAGCATCATCTGTTGATAGTCTAGATATAAATGGAAAAACAAACTCTTGAAACCTTACATATCTACTTACAAAGAAACTCTTGGAAGACAAATCAAGCAATATATACCCTTTTTGAGTCTCTGGATAACCCATAAGAACCGAGGCTTTGGACCTGGATGCTAATTTGTCAGTTTCTTATAAGACCTTAGCATAGCACAAACATCCTAGTACCTTTAGATGTGTTAGCATTGGCTTATTTCCATAGAGCTTCTCATATGGAGATTGTCCTCCTAGTACCTTACTAGGCATCCTATTTACCAAATATGTTGCTGCAAGCACACACTGCCCCCAATTTATCAAAGGAATGCTGCCTTGAAACCTTACTGCTCTAGTAACCTCTAACACATGTCTATGCTTCCTTTCTGCCACTCCATTTTGTTGTGAAGTGTAAGGACAAGACCTTTGATGTATTATTCCTCTATCTTTGATCATCTTTGTACACACTGAATTTACAAACTCTGACCCATTATCAGATCTTACCTTCTTTACTACTTTACCAAACTGAGTTCTAACAAACTGCATAAAATATGACAAAGTGACACATACATCTGACTTATTTTTCAACAAAAGCAGCCAAGTCATTCTTGAGTAATCATCAATCATTGTAAGAAAGAATCTATTACCATCAAAAGTAGATTGTTTGTATGGACCCCATACATCTAAATGAATCAAGTCAAAACATTCAGTACTTTTAATGCTACTACTTGGAAATACAACTCTTGTTTGTTTTGCACACGGACACACATTACATTTATTCAAAACTTTGTTCACAACCTCTGGACTAACAGAAAATAACCTGCTCAATGCATGAGATGACATATGTCCTAATCTTTTGTGCCATACATTCACTTCTTCTTCTGATAACTGCTTTGCTTCTTTTTCTTTTCCTTCTGCCAAACAGGACTGAAATTGCACCTGACCTTGTGTAAGATTCTTCAACAGCAAATACAATCCAACCTCTTCCTTACCAATATCCCTCACCTTGCCAGTGTAGAGTCCCTGAAATACACAAAAATGTGGAAAGAAAGCGACTGAGCATCCTAACTCCTTTGTCATCTGACTGACTGACAACAAATTGTAATTGAACTCTGGAATGTGAAATACATTTGTGATTACACTTCTTGGGGAAATTGAGCAAGATCCAGTATGAGTTGCATAGGCTACTTCACCATTAGGCAAGCTTACAGGTTTTGGATCCTTGACATTCACTATAGAATCCTTAGTTAACATACCAATATTAGAGCTCATATGGTTGGTGGCACCTATGTCTATAATCCATATCTCACTATGTTCAGAAACTAATAGAGCTTTACCTGCTGAATTAGCCTGAACTCCATGAGCTGCACTCCCTGATATGTTTCCACAATCTTGATTCTGGTTAAGCATCTTCAGAATTTGACTGTATTGGTCTTTGGTGAAAGTACAGCCTTGCAGATGATTCTCACTTTCACCCACTGCACTAGTGTTAGCTTGTGATCTTTGACCCTTATCATAAGTGGCACTCCGATAGTTGAATAAAGGATCATTTGACACCCCATCATATGCATCTTTTCTTGTAGTACTAAATTCACTTCCAGTCATGTAAGCATTATGACCTGCTTCATTAGTCACTTTTCTCTTCGACTTAAAATCAGGAGGGTATCCTATCAACTTGTAGCATTGTTCTTTAGAATGCCCTTTGCATCTGCAGAATTCACATACCAACCCCAAGTTCTTCTTGAACCTACCCTTGGATGTTAGACTGACCTCCAGTTCTTGAATACATTGCTAAGGGATTAACCCCAGTAGAGCAGATGGAGTTCAGTCCTATATTAACACCACTGGAAGTCAATTTCTGACACTCATCATTCATCACCATAACATAGGCCTGATTGACTCCAGGAACTGGATTTATCAACAAAATTTGAATTCTTGCCTGTCCAAACGACTCATTCAATCCCATCAGGAATTGATAGAGCTTTTGTATATTTAGATGTTCAATAAAACCTCTCGACCTCTCACAGTCACATCCAGGAGATGGCATCAAAGTTTCATACTCATCCCACAATCCTTTAAGCTTTGTAAAATAGACCGACACAGAATCTGTACCTTGTTGAAGTGTAGCAATCTCTTTATGCAAACTAAAAGCTCTTGACCCATCCAGCCGATCGAATCTTTCTTTCAAGTCTCCAAACCCCTTGGGCAGATATTGTAAATGCCACTCCTGCTAACAGACTTTTGGACACAGAATTTAGAAGCCAAGAGAGAACTATCGCATTTACTTTTTGCCACTGACCTCCTAACTCTGCACTCACATCATTCTTTCTACAGGTTCCATCCACCAGTCCAATTTTGTTTCTTCCAAGCAATGCCAAACGAATGGATCGACTCCACACATCATAGTTTTAGATCCCAAGGAGTTGAAAAGGGATGAGGTTAACCCCACTAACATCAGCAGGACTTAAGTACAGAGGATGATTATAATCCACTACTTGATTTGCAGGCATCATCAGTGTGGTATTTCCATGACCAGGAACTCCACCATTATTGATCTCAGTATCTTGGCCACCATTGTTTGCCATTGATCTTGCTATATTTCTTAATTTGTATCGCGGAAGCTTGATAATTCTTCCAGACTCTGATCTTTAAAAATCTGAGAAATCTGATGAATTTTCCAGACTCTGATCTTCAGAAATCTGACCTTATGCACCTGATCTACTCAGACTTTGATTAAGGCTCTGATACCATGAAGGTTTACAGAGTTGTTTGTACAGAAAAACAGAAGATTAATCTTTCAGAGATTTGAGAAGAAAAAGTTATTTTCCATAAAGCTGTATCACATCTATTTATACATGAACTTCTCATTCTATTCTTAGCTCTAGAATGTAACTAACTATCTAACAACTTTATAACAAATTAACTAACTCCTAACTGTAAACTTGAAGAGTAGTTACAGACTCTTATTTCTGTCAACAAAAATAAACACCTAATTTTTTGTCAGTAGTAAATAGCATCCGAAAGAGGTATAACTCGACACAAAATGACACCATAAAAGAGGAAATCAGGTTTTTTTGTTAATCAATAATTTCATCCTAATTTCAATTTTCGCGTGATGTCATGCTGCCATGATACTTTCTTCTTGCTTTCAGGTGAACGGATCAAGACAAATGCCTTGAAAATTTTCTATTGCTACTAGCTAATGGTGCCAAACTATACATTACAGTATTGTACAATTGCAAAATATTAAGGTTTTTCGTAATAGACAGCCAGTAGTAGCAGGCGTTGACAACATCTCTAATTGTCAAACAAAATCACTTCATGCATTAGGCCGTCTCTAATTGTAAAACAGAAACTCACATCAACTAATTTTTTTTTTGAAGATGAGAACAAATTGAAGAGATTCTAGAACAAACATCATTTGCAGGATATTAAAATTCAATAAGCTATAGAGAAGAAACATAATAAGGACATGCACTCATCTTCTCCAAGTATTTAAGCAAGAGCTTTGATTTGCAAAAAAAATTCACTCGATTTTCATCCAAACTAAAACAGTAAACAAAAATTTACAGATTAACCTCACAGAGTTTGAAATTTGTAGATTAACCTCAATTTTTGGGTAGATTGACAAGCAAATCTTCCGATCTGTAGTCCTTTACTTCGGAAAAATTCACTTGGAGAGAAGCATGAGGTCCGCTAGAAGAGTTTTGAGATGAGCTTGGGGATGAGCTTTGGATGAGCTTGGAGCTTGGGGCTACACCGATTCATATCGTTTCCACCATTGTATCTCCATGTGAGTTTTGGAGAGAAGCTTTAGTAGGTTTGTGTAAAGTGAGTTAGAGAGAGGAAAATGAGTCTTAGTGGGTCTTACAATCACTTTCCAATTCCTAATTGAGTTTTTAATTGGTCTATTATCCAAAAAAATTATAACTGTAAAAGAATCCAATCATCTAAAAGATAATTGGTCTAATAATTCCTAAATCCCCATTTATTTCCCAAGGTAATAAAATGTCTAGGTAAATCTCAAAAATAATTTTTTAGACAATCTGGAATTTTCCTACAGATTAAAAAGAATTTTTTAAAAAAATATTTTTGGTCCATGTACCTAGGGATTTAGCTAGAGATATTGTTCCTGCGGATATATTTCCCTAGGTAATTTTGCAGGAACTAATTTAATGCAAAATGGTAACAACGTTAGCTGCGAAATTTGTTGAGAATATAATTTTCACAGGTAATATATTCTAATATTGAGGAATTTAAATTTTTCGCAAGAAAATTTATAAGTATTACCTGTGACAATTTTCCCAAATAATATCCCTATGTAATTCACACTTTTCTAGTAGTGAGAGTCTTTCAAAACACTGATCAAGACCACTAACCACTCAATCAATCAACATTGTTAACCCAAACACCTAACATTCAAACATCATGAGATTGTATAGAACATTGGCTTCCACCAATTTTTTTTTTCTCAATCTTGACATATTGGGCTTTTAATATGTAGAAAGTTGGGATAAATATGTTATTTCGTTTTCTCAATGGTCAACCCGGATGCCCTTTAGCAGACCCGTCCAAAAACCCTAGAAACCTTGAAGCGTATAAATACATCCAATTGAGTTAGTTAAGGTTCCTCCTTTCTTCTTCCCTCACCTCCATTTCGCTTCAATCACTGTTGGACACAATGTCGCAAGAATCACTAGTCCTCCGCGGCACAATGAAGGCCCATACAGATTGGGTGACAGCCATTGCCACTCCGATCGACAACTCCGACATGATTGTCACATCGTCTCGTGACAAATCCATCATTGTTTGGTCACTTACAAAAGAGGGCTCACAATACGGTGTCCCACGTCGCCGTCTCACCGGACACGGTCATTTCGTCCAAGATGTTGTCTTATCATCAGACGGTATGTTTGCACTTTCCGGATCTTGGGACGGTGAACTCCGTTTATGGGATCTTCAAGCTGGAACCACTGCCCGGCGTTTCGTCGGACACACGAAGGATGTTTTATCCGTCGCATTTTCAGTTGATAACCGTCAGATTGTTTCTGCATCTCGTGACAAATCGATTAAGCTATGGAATACTTTGGGTGAGTGTAAGTACACGATTCAGGATCAAGATTCACATTCTGATTGGGTGTCTTGTGTTCGTTTTAGCCCAAATAATCTTCAACCAACTATTGTTTCTGGATCATGGGATCGGACTGTGAAAATCTGGAACCTTTCTAACTGTAAGCTTCGTGCTACTCTTGCTGGGCACACTGGTTATGTGAATACTGCTGCAGTATCTCCAGATGGTTCTTTGTGTGCTAGTGGAGGAAAGGATGGAGTGATTTTGTTGTGGGATTTGGCTGAAGGGAAGAAATTGTACTCCCTTGATTCTGGTTCTATTATTCATGCTCTTTGTTTTAGTCCCAATAGGTACTGGTTATGTGCTGCAACTGAGTCGAGTATTAAAATTTGGGATTTGGAGAGTAAGAGTATTGTTGTTGATCTTCGTGTTGATCTCAAGCAAGAGACTGACATGTCTGGCAATGCAACTTCTACTTCTGGCAATAGCAAAACCAAGGTGAGTAGCAAAAGAATGCTACTTTTGGTTTATTGTTTTATGTTATGTGTAATATGAAGATGATTGTTTGAATGTATTGTGGATATTAGTTCATTTGTACTTTATTGATACTGATATCAGAGGAGCAGTTCATAATCTTATCAGTAAAATATCATAGTTAGCAACTCTTAGCAGGGGTTTGCTTCTCGAGCTTTTCTTGTTCTTGTTCTGTAGACTTAATGGTATAATATACTTAGTTCTGTAGGAAGTTATGGTAGTAATTCAGATAGTATTAAAGTTTCCTAGAACTAGTATTTATCACCCGACCAATTTGTCGGTTTATGCTCTTATGAATTCTTTCCCATCCCCCTTTTGCAGTTTTTAGCATTCTTTTCTTACTGGTTCAGTCATTTGTTAGTACACAAATGAGAATCTTTAATATTTAGAAGGGTTGCTGCTCTTCTTACTTGCAAGTTTATAACTTTACATTTCTATGGCTGTTTTGACCTGGTTTTTGTAATGATGCTGTGTGCCTGGACTTGGTCAGTTCAATTGTTGTCAATGGTGAAATACCTTGTGTGTAGCTAAACTCATTTTATCACCACTTGACAGGTTATATACTGCACCAGTTTGAGTTGGAGTGCCGATGGGAGCACACTTTTCAGTGGATACACAGATGGTCTGATTAGAGTGTGGGGCATTGGCCGTTACTAGGATAAACATATAGCACCATTTGCCTGACTTCCATTTAGATGAAATCTAAATGATAGGAGGAAGTACACGCCGGTTTCTCTTTGTTTTCACAGTTTTGGATTTTTATTTAAGCATGTTATGTTGGATGTAGATGATCCATCCAACAAGCGGTTTTGGCCTAGTCCTTGGTTAACTTTGTGTTTCCTTTTAATGTTTTTCTACCTTACAGATATTTAGTTTGTTTATGAGAAGTCTTCAACTCTCTCTATACTCCTTTTTATCCTCATTTTTCTTGGTGTTTGGGCAAAATTTTTTACTGCAATTATATATCGGGTCATTTTGCCAGGGGTAAATAGCTCCTTGTTCCCTTCGCCTTGTAGTGTATTGAAGAACTGGTAATCTTGTTTTTTGTCTGATTGTCACTTAAAATTTGACATATGATCTCTACAGAGAGCTCTTGTAGCTTACACTGAAATGTAACTTTCTATAAAAGCAAGATTTGAGGATGCTCTCTATTTGTCAAAGTTGTATATTTTCAGCTGTGGCAACTTTGGCACTTTGGATTATTGTTTTAAGAACAGTTCTGTAAAATAGATTCTAGATGAGGGTTATTGTTTATCAGGTTATACAAATGCAAACAAATACTCAGAAGATGGTGTTACAGGATTCAGACAACACAACCATAAAAATAAAAATTGATAATTCATGACGTTAACAAGTACTTTCTATTCTAATACATCCTATTCAATACTTTGTTTTAAATTTTAATACACCCTGTTCATTTAATATAACAAACAAAATAATTGATAAAATATAATCCCAACATTACTAGTTCACCACATTAAGGGGTCGTTTGGTAGAGTGTATAAGAATAATGCTGAATATGATGTATTAGTAATGCATGCATTAGTAATGCAAGCATTAGTAATGCTTGCGTTAGTTATGCTTGCATTATTTCTTATACATTGTTTGGTTTGATGTATTGGAAATAGCAAGCCTTGTATAAAGACTATTAAAAAATATTTGTTTACAAAAATACCCCCATATTATTATTATTATAATTAATATTATTATTATTATAATAATATTATTATTATAATAATAATTATAATAATAATTATTATTAGGCTTAGAGGGTAGTTTTGTCATTAGTTAATCTAATGCATGCATTAAAACCATTGTATTGCTAATACCTAGAAATCCATGGCATTAGCAATACACACCTTAATACACAATAGAGTGTATAACTAATGCAAGCATTAGTTATACATAGGT
>JAJOOO010005007.1:0-52156 GCA_029582685.1 Solanum piurae
TTGTTGTTTTTTTGGAAGTACTTTGACTAATTGAATATAATTGTGTGTTAAAGTAAAGTCTAAACCATTTTCCTCGTGGGATCGACCCCAACCTACAATTTGGGTTCTTTACTTGATAACGATCGCTTATGCTTCTTTAGGGAGGTGTAATTTGAGTGTATCAACTTAACAAAATGCGAAGGATCCATGGTAGCCTGAAAGAACTAGCTTACCCATGAATCCGGTCTCAATCAGTGATCTCCTAAATGAGGTCTGTCAGTAACCGCCTGAAGATTCCTTGTACTCAACAAAGAAAGAGAAAGTGCAGTATCATTACACAACCACAACGTACTAGTAGGATTACACGGCTATTCCTCTAAACGCAACATGTATTACCTCTTAAGAACAGTACAATTGGACCCAATGATCCCCACATTCAACCACACATAATTAATACATGACCTTGACGACTATAGGACTATTAAGATTGCCGGACAACCAAAAATACGCGTCGTAACTCTTCTATGAATTCTCATAAGCAAGGTGGTACATATAGAGCCCCTGATATACTTTAACAACTCCATGACAACCCCAAATATGTCATATGAAATAACAAAGTCATCCCAATCATCTCACTCAACCAAGAGAACATCACAGGATTGGTACACCTAAAACACACATAAGAATAGCTAGCGACTCATAATCACAACCATGTACCAAATGAAATAGATGATCACATATGAATTTTACGGAATAACACTAAAGGTTTTCCTCTGAAGAGTCGATACCAGTCATTGCTATTGAGTTGACTCTACATACCCTTCACATCATTCCACTGAAATCCACACTCTCAATACTAATAACCATCATGAACACTTCAACCATTTACCTTACTCTAACCCAACACTTTTAAATGAAAACCTTTCTGAGGTACTTTAACAATCAAAAGTAATAAACTTTACTACTCAAACCAGGTGTAAGTCCTTTCACATGCTCAATACCTGATACAATTGATCATTTCTCACCTAACAAATTCGTACCTTGATAAAATATATTACCACGAATGTAGAATTACCATGAAAAAAATATGAATTGTAAATTCAACCGTATAACACAATCCCCTCATCTATCAACATTATCTTGTACCTTGAAGATTTTTATGAAATCATGGATCTTCGCTTATCATTGATCGCATCTCCATCGATCTTACAATATCTTTCGCTAAAATTTCAATCATACTCCTTACTAAACTCAGAAACCAAAACCAAGCACTTATCATCACACTCGAGCTAATGTATGTACATTCCTTTCTCAAGTCTTTTTCAGTAGTTTTTAACCAATCTGATGGACTTGTGACACTATTACCATAGCCACAACAAAATGAATGAAATCACGCGTCTCTGAACCGAATTATCTACCCCTTTGAAGATACCTCTTTAGCCTTTGCAATCAAATAAAATATTCTTACTCTCACCTCTCTCTAAAGGTTGTACTACATCCCACTATACTTTAGCTCTTTAAAATTCTATTCGAGTGGTGTCCCCCATCTCTTAAAACTTCCCATACAACCACGTTACTCACCAAATTTTAGAAAACCACAACCTTAGATACTCGCAAGTCTTAATTACTACACAAAATTCGCTTAACCAATGATCTTATTATATAGACTCATTCCACAACAATCCATCATGCATTCTTACTACCATTACACTCGGTTAGCCCTGGCTAACTACAAAGTCGACCTTTTCATTGACATGACACCTCAAACTCACGTATACCCATCAAATTCAAAAAGGACTAACCCAAATTCTACACACACTTTCTTACTAAAATACTTTAGTTACCTTCACCCAAGTATACTCATTGGGACTTTCTTTATCCATAAGCTTGTCATTTCGGTATCAATCCAATCCTTTATGGCTTAAGATAAAATCACCAGTCCTTGTACTACCATCTTTTATCTTAACAAACAAGATATGAGCACCCCATGGGGAAGCACTAGGACGGATGAAACCTTTATCAAGAAGCTCCTGGATTTGAGCCTTAAGCTCTCTTAATTCTACCGGAGTCATGCGATAAGAAGGGATGTAAATGGGGCAAGTATCCTGTTCCAAGTAAATGCAGAAATCTATATCTCTATCCGGAGGCATACAAGGCAAATCAGTAGGAAGCACTTCTCTAAATTCTGACACCACATGAATACACTCAATAGAGGGAGACTCAACCTCAACATCCCGAATATGAGCCAAATAAGCCAAACAACCCTACCTCACCAGTTTCCTAGCCTACACGAAAGATATCATCTTAGCTGGCTTAGGCTTGTGCACCCCTTCCCAATCTAACCTTTCCCTACCCGGGATATCTAGAGTTACCGACTTAGCATTACCATTAAGCACATCATAATAGGGGGACAACCAAGTCATGCCTAAGATTATATCAAGTCAGTCATATCCAACATAACCAAATCAACCCAAGTCTAAAAATTCATAAACACAACAGGACAACACGATATACATGGGTCACTATGTTTGACTCTTCAACTTGGGTAGAAACATGGATGGGGGCATCAAGTATATCACAAATCATATCAAATTTTGAGGCAAATTGCATGGACACATAAGAATAAGTAGAACCCGGATCAAACAACACATTAGCCATCCGATCACAAACGATAATAGTACTTGTGATCACTGCATCAGGCCTTCAACCTCGGTCTTGCCTGGAAAAATATAAAACTAAGCCCTGTCATCTTGACGGGAAACCTCCTTGCCTAGCTGCACTGCTCCTCTACCTGTATTACCATTTTCCCAGCCTCCATGGACTGGTTGATTTCCTCCTCGTATGCCCAGGTTCTCCACAATTTTAACACACTTAGTAACTTAACCAAGTAAACATCGCTATTATTAAAGCAGTCGTACTATCCTGACCCTCCTTGATATACAATCAATCCAGGAAATCACAGTATAGCTTCTAACCTCAATTGGCATAACTTAATTTCATCATTCGCTAAACAACACATATATGTTATGACAACAATACTAAATGCATTATCCAAAGTAATGGTGTTTATTATCTAGCCGTCCCTTACCAAAACTTCTTGAATGTTGTCACCTATAAACTTAAATCTGCAGATCTGACTTTAATCCCTTTACGAGCGATGATAGTAGCTAGCGATTCCCACAAAACTCTTAATTTCAGTCACAGAACTAGGTCGGACCCAATTCCTGACTGCTTTAATATATTAGGGATCTACCATTACCCCTTCCCTTGAAACTACATGCCCAGAAAAGGCAACCGAAGTCAACCCAAATTCACACTTGGAAAATTTTGCATCCAACTTTTGTTTCCCAAGAACACGCAGAATGATATGAAGATGGTTGACATGCTCTTCCTCACTTTTCGAATAAACCAAAATGACATCAATAATTACTATAACAAATGAATCACAAAATGGTTTGAACACACCATTCATCGAATTCACGAAAGCTGCAGGCGCATTTGTTAACCCAAACGACATAACTAGAAACTCATGGTGCCCATAGCGGGTCCTAAATGCTGTTTTTGGTATATCCTCAGGCCTAATCTTTAACTGATGATAGCCAGAGCTTAGATCAATCTTAGAGAAAACTGATGCACCTTGCAACTGGTCAAAAGATCATCTATTCGAGGCAGTGGACACTTGTTCGAATGGTAACCCTATTCAACTGTCGGTAGTCTATACACATCCTCTCTTGCTAGTGATGGTGTTACCACTTTTGTTGCTCTAGTTCGGACCATAGAGTGAAGGAGGAAAGATACCAGTTTGTATCACGCAGATACCAATTAGATTCAAGTCATAGCACGAAGTAGTAGAAAGATGTGAGTTTTTCCTAAAGTCCTATAGCCTCTCGAAGAAAAGTACAGACATCTTCGTACCGTTCCACAAGACTCTACTAAACTTGTTTTGGTACAATGAGATCAACAAACCTAGGGCTCTAATACATACTTTGTCACGACCCAGACCATCGTGATTGACACCCACACTAACCCTCCAGTGGGAGAACCATTACTACAACCCGACTAAGCAACTTAACAAAAAGATAGGCATTTAAAGATACATAAGTAGGTTTAAATGACCAAAAGAAATACGGAGTTCCCATAAACACCAAATATTTAAACAAATAACTAACCAAACTAATGCGAAAGTCTTAACTCCTAGAACTTGAAAGTCATTGTACCAAAACTCTAATTAACCAACAAGTCTAAGAGAATGGGTACAACACTGAAAACTAAAAAAACTAGTAAAACAATGTCTAAGTCTGAAAAGAGTGGACTAAACAAAATGCGAAGAATCCATGGCAGCCTGAAAGAACTAGATCACCCTTGAATTCGGTCTCGATCAGTGATCTCCTAAATGAGGTCTTCCTGCTGGAGATGCCCTGTACTCAACAAAGAAAGAGCAAGTGCAATATCAGTTCACAAGCACAGTGTACTTGTACGATCACACGGCTATTCCAGTAAACACAACATGTATAAGCAGTCACAACAAAGTAAACATGACATGCACAAAATATATATACACAGTGATTATCATTTTAGAGCAACATACAATCTTCCTATATCAATCATCATTAGATATGAACGTAATCATCACAAGTAGATACACAACACAATTCAACGGTCCCCAATTCAATGGTCCTCTCATGGAACGCATACCCAAATTGTTAGTGTACCGATACGTGGTACCCGATCGAAGTTAGTGTCCCGGACGTGACACCCGATCCAAGTTAGTGTGCCAGACGTGACATCCGATCCCATATATAGGCCGAAACGTGGCACCCGATCAAAGTTAGTGTGTTGAAAAGTAACACCTAATTCATTCAATAAGCCACAATCACAATCACACTCGTATGTACATTCTCATTATCATACAATCAAGTGTTGAATCATGGCATACATTTGTTCATTCATATTTATTTCATTTGGTTCGATCAACAATGCTACATTCGTATACATTCATGCTTTACAATGAAGCAATTACCAACACATATAACATAAACATGAAATCACAACTATCACATACCTCGAATCCAAGTTGAATCCCCTAATGCACTTGAATCTTCCCTTTCCGGATTCTTCCCACTTGTTCGTGGTCTAAAAATATACAATTAACGCAAGGTTCAATAAACTAGGCCTAATTACCCAGATTATAATCAACATTATCAACCCTAGGCCAACCCAAGATCCAAATACCCAAATTAGGGATTTTTCCACCATTAACTTCAGATCAAAACCTTCCCCCAATGATAACTACCCAAGAAACTACGTTCTACGTATCGAAAAATTGATTCGGGGAGTAAAACCCTTACATTTGGTTCTAGAATAGGTGGAAAACCTTCAAGAAATATCCCTAGGTCTTTCCTTAGCCCTCAAGATCAAAGTTTGCATAATAATGACATTTTTGGGGGTTTATTTCCGACTTAAATCGCGACTGTCCCACAATAGCAGGACCCTACTCGCCACAATGGCCCCGCCCTGGTGGAATAAATCCTGCCTTGGCGGCTTACACGGAGATATAAAGTCGGAATTAGAGTTTCAAATCCCCATTTCACAACACACGTTCAACCCATGACGTTCAAAAGTTACCCATTCACACTAAGACCAGTTTCGAGAGTTCTACTCGCCCGAATTCAATTTCGTAAAGTCATACGGTTTCCTTATTGTCTTAGTTATCTACCCATCCAATAAATTTAATTATTACATTTCTCATTCATTACCATATTTCTCTAGACTCGCCTGACTCTAATTTCATCCAAATCTGGACTAGGCTAGGAAATTTCAAGTTACTACCAAAGAGATTTCTGACCAAAAAATTTTCCCCGTTGGGTTTTCCATAACGACGGGAACTGATTAACGTTTCAAGCACAACTCATCCAATTCTAGGTGTTTAGCGATCGTAAATCAGTATAAAACCCAACTAAATGAGCCTAATCAGCCATATGAATAAACATCATCAGAAAAATACATATCAAATCAAAGGGGTGACACGAATCTCAAATGGGGGTTTTGATTTGCAATTATGAACTACACAGCAGTTACAAAAACTATGAACTAATAATAGAGAGAAGAATTCTCAGGGTGTGATCAATTATTACGCAAATATAGGCATATGGTAATTGCAACTACTAGTAAATAGCTAGATATTAGTGAGTAGGCTGGACGATAAGGGAGATAGTTTTCTCTCAAACAACTACCCCGAATCAGGTCATTTCTTTTGAACACCAACAAGCATGACAATGAAGAACAACCCACACCTTAATCCATTCACTCTCTTGAGCTAAATGTGAGGGATTGGGCTTAGGATTCACTCTCTCGAGCTAAACCCAGGTCAACCCAATACCCACAAACCATCAATCAATAATCTTAGTTCTAAAACCTCTCTCTCGAGCAAGCCAAGAACACAAATACAGAACTGCAATTGCAACTACAATTCTTAAATTAAACCACAATTAATGATTAAACTCACTTTGAAATAGCATTTAAACTAGTAATTAGCAATACCCATAAACTAATTCTGCCCATAATCACATGATCACACCCCAAGAATTGGGGTTTTAGCCTAACATAATAAAAAGGTAAAAACCGTTATCGAATCGATTATCCATCAACTAGGTAAAAGTAATTTAGTCTTTACAATGCTTCAATTTGTTGAATTATCGAAACCCACTTCAAAATTCTCCAAATTGAACTTCTGAAATTCTTCAAAGCTATGAAAAACTATATAGAGAAGAGTTAAAAATGTTTGAAAATAAAAATAGATACTCAAAGATGTAAAACAATGTCAAAAAGTGTTCTAAACTAAATGTTCAAAATCAAATTTATAGTCGCCGAAAATAAGCTGTGAATGGCCATTTGGCGAAGTAAGTCGAGCTCACCAAACCATTTGGCGAGCCGCCCTTTGATCTATTCCCTCACCTTTTCGCCTTGGTATTCAACATCCTCAAGGTCTGTAACTTTTGGCGATCTATCTTAGCTTTGCGGAACTACTCACCGAAGCGCCGACTGCTCCTTTTTGTCGCCGACTTGGTCTCTTTCCTCAGGGCTGGAACACTGGAACTTTAGGCGGTGGAAATAACCCTTCGACGATTCACCAAACGCTCTTGGAGATCACCAGGCTTGCCTTTCTGCAATTCTTCAGTTTGTTTTGTTCCTTTTTGCATATTAGTGTCCTTGCTTTGTTCCTCAATCCATATACCTGAAAATCAAGGTTTTATCATCATTTTATGGAACAAATTAAGCATTCGAGGACACTAAATCTATTTAAATAAACCCCAAATGAGTCCAAATATTGGACTCATCAACACCCCAACTTAAACTTTTGTTTGTCCTCAAGTAAAACTCAAGTTCAATAGTTAAGTAAGGATGTCTCCAACAGTGCTACAAAAGACTCAAGATGAATGCACACAACAAGACTCATCTTACTCATACAATGATAGATTGTGCACTCAAATATTGTAATTGTGACTCACCATTATCAAAGATGCTCAAGTTCACAATACTTGCTTCAAATGCAAGTTGAAGTTCAACAAAGCTATTCAAATGCCCTGACAACAAATATGATTCCATATGTGCACACAATTTCTTAACAATTAATAGTTCCGAAATCACATACGACTCTCACACTCAAAAAGATGAACACATGCATGACTTCACCCATAGGTTTGCCCTTTAATTTCCAATCAACATTCATTTTAGCTGATTCAAGATCAAAAAGGTCTTTTCATGGCTTGTTACGGGGCTGAGTGAAAAGGTATGATCATTTAGGCTCAATGGCTGCTACCCTCATGAAATGTGGTCTAAACATCACTTTCTTCCTTTTCTTCAAAATTTTTATCATGTTCATAATTCACCCCATTATTAACTTTCACATGGACTTCCGGATTCCCCATTTCTTTTTGCAATTTTCATCGCTTATTTCACAACTTTTTCATTCTTTTTATTTTTCTTTTATTCTTTTTTTTTATATATGGAGGGGTTCCATCTTTTTCAAAACCATTGCTCAAAGGGGAATTTTTCACACTTCTTGAATTACCTTCTTTTTTCACCACACCCCTAACTTAAGCTTTTGAGCTAAGTTGGCTATTCAAACAAACCACACTTCATGAGAGTTATGGGTGAATGGATCAAGAGGGGTCACATTTGTTCAGGTTTCTTCCAAGAAAAGGATAAGGCTCAGGGGGGTTCAAACAAGGTTCACACATCTCACAAGGTTGGCCACAAAAGAGGTATATTGTCAAATTGTTTCACTCTTTTAAATTTGTTGCCTAAGATCATTTCAAGAGCTTGCATCACTTAGTCAACCGGAAAACCGGGGTAAATTCTAGGTGTCATAACATACAATATTCAAGGTAATCTCATCACACAAGGCATTGGAACCAATATCAAATGAGACTCAATCGAACTAGTGTGAAATGTTCATCACAAGACACTCATTCGATAAACGGCTAGTCACAACGAGATGCAAAAAGTTCACACATTGTCTATGTAACTTCATTTGGCCTCATCGTAGCCGCGCATTCATTTCATTTAATTAAGAGCACTATTTAAGTCATCGATATTGATCATAACTAATACTAAAATTCTCACAAGAACAACCACATTCATAAACAAAAGAGGTGGAATTTTTTTCAAAATAGTTCAAAAACCATTTCAATTTAAAACAAGGATCCACAAGCTCAAACATCCACAAGATAAAATCAAAATACAATTAAAAGACAAAACCCAATATATACAAACAAAATGTAATCAAAAGAGGTAGGTATGGAAATACCTCACCCCACCCAAAAATTAAAAGCAGTTGTCCTCAAATGCAACTAAAAACAAAGAAATCACAAAAACAACAGAGAGGGAGGTAAAGAACGATCATGTCTAAACAGTCACTCCATTTGTCGGGGCATCAATGCCCGGGGTCACACTATGGTCTTGGGCATCAGTGCCCGGGGTAACAGCAACACTGGCTCCACTAGAGCCTGTCATGGATCTATCTGTCAGCGACGTCTGAATGACTGACTGTACTATCGTATCCTTTAAATCAAGTAGGTCCTCATAGATGGTCACCTCCTGAACATCAAACATCTCCTCATCCGTCTCCGCCTCTGACACAGCCGCAACCACATCATCCATAGGCTCATCTCCGGTGGTAGACATAGGCATATCAAAATTGGCTAGAACACTCGGGGCCTCAGCCGACTCAAACAGTAAAGTGAAGTCTGTGGACTTCAGATAGTCCACATCCTTCCTCAAATTAGAAACCTCAACTTTCAAAGCTATAACCTCGAAAGTAACCCCATGTCCTCTCTCACAAGTCTCTACTCTCACCATGAGAGCATTAATTGATGTACAGAGGGGTGTCAAAATAGCTTAAATAGCCCGCTCAATCATCCAGGGCACCTTGGCGTCTAGCCTGGAAGCCCCACACATCGGCAAGATGGGCTAGGTGACCCATCTTGAGTAGCATGGCCTGAGTGATCCTAGTAGGATGGGAAGAAGCAGAAGAACCTAGGTCCTGGGAAGGAGTGGTAGTAGGTGTACCTGAAGGCCCAGAGGCCGGAGTAGGCAAAGATGCCTCTGTAGGTATAGTCTCAACATTAACCTCTGGGGATGTATCCACCAGAGCTATTCTCCTCCTATCCACCTCATCCCGTGTGCACTCAGCCTTTATGCACCGAATATCAGCGGAGAATGTGGGTGTGACCTCAATATTCCTCTTCTCATCACGATGAACTCTAACCCACCGACATAGCTCTGTAATCAGCACTGGGAACAGAAGCGATGTCTGGTGCTATTTTTCCCTCATGGCCATCTCCTGCTCTATGATAAGCCCCAAGTCGATGCTCTTCTAGGCTATGATTGATCCGAGATAGGTTGCCTTTGGGTGGCGGTGGATTGACTCATTCTGTGAGGGAATGATGGAGATGCTTATGAACCCAAAACAATACCGAGCTGCTATATTCAATTCCTTCTTCTCAATAAGACCTCTGGCCTCGATCCACCTCTGGGTGGTATCAACAATAAGGGGAGCTAGCCATTCCTTTAGGTCATCCAGAGTCATCACAGTGGAGCCAAACTCGGGTAGTCAAAACCTGACCCTCTATCAAATGCAACGTTGATATAATCGCTGTTTCATCTCACCGCCTTCCCTGGACCATGATGCACTCTACCGGTATGAAGCCACTGGCCTTGTTCCTTCCCTTTGGTATAAGGTCACTATATGCCGTATAAAACTCCCGAACTCATGTAGGAATATAGGGGCCACTGGGCTTGGTAAACTGCTCAAACCTGTGGAACCAAGAGTGTCCCACACATTAGGGTATCTATCCACTAGACCATCCTTGGACAATATATTCTCTTCCTAAATGGTCCTCAGTCCCTCGGAGTTTAGCTCGTTGAGTAACCGAGGAGGAGGACCCTCACGTTGTTGGGTTGGAACCACCGTCTGTGTCAGAGCTGACACTGTATCAGCAGCAGGAGGGGTAGACTCCGAGATCCTAACAGATTTTGACGAACTCTTGCACGAATATCAGCTCTCCGGGTCTGAAGTGGTTGGTCATCCTTAGGCTCAGAGAATGAGGCTTGAGAATTAACAGAATCCCCATCACATCCGAAGTTGTTCTCCGGTATCTCAGCCACGGGCGCTTCGCCCTTACCCTTGCCTCCCTACAGAGGTGCTTTCTTTCCTTTTTTAGAGGAAGCAACTGCTCCCTCATTGATCATAATGCCCCGTGCTCGTTTACGCGGCGGCAATATACTTTCGTCCCAGTTGGTCCTAGCCATATATGCAAAACACATAAAAAAGAGTTAGAAAATACCTAAGAAAAATTGCAGAATTCAAGTTGCAGAAAGACTCGCTGAACAGTCGGCGAGTCACTTTGGCAAGCCAGATCGAGCTCGTTGAAAGTATCAGCCTGAAAAATTTCCTGAAAAATGGCCGGTTGGCGATATGCAGGGCCCTTCGGTGAATCACCGACTTTACTCGGCAAGCTCAAACTAGCCCGTCGAATTTTACATTGTGTTTTAGGGGTTAGGGGCGCAGAAAGGGTGAACAAAGGAAACTTTTAGTGAGCTCAGGCTTCCCACTGAAAGTTACAGACTCTAATTAAGCCAAATCACAAAATTAAGGGCGATCAAGGGGGACGTTGGCGAACTGCCAAACCATTCGGCGAGGTCGACCCAGATCGCGAAACTGCCCAACGTGCCAAATTTCAACCCTGACTTCCAAAATCAATCCCGCAACTCCCGAAAACAAAATCAAACACACGTATTATGCAATTCATACAATACCCAATCGACCCATGCCTCTAGGGTACTCAGACTTCCCCCCTGTTTGGCCAAAATTTTCCATTTGACAACTTTTGCCATTAAGAATGATGTCAAAAGCTCCATCATTGGGCAAAGTACGTCATTTAAAAAAATTAGGAGTTACTTAGACTTCACCCAAACTAGACCCAACATCAAATAATTGCAACCCAACAATTTACAATCAATTTTTATGCAAAAAACTTGGGGAATCATCATTTAATGAGTTTAACCACTAATCAAGAGTTTGGGGTTCGGAAAACCAACCTTTAAGCTGAATAAAGAGTTTGATATGCTAGGCGGCAATGTAATCAAAATCCGAGCACGAGATCAAGAACAAAAAGAAATAAAAATTGGAAAATATTGAAAATCTAGAGTGCGGATGAGAGTGTACGAGGTTAAAAAAATGGTGGAATATGAAAGATTTTGAAAATTAGAACCGTTTGGCCTTTTTAAACCTTTTAGTTCGCATCCCTTTCAACGGTATTAGGCGACCACGCCGAACCCCTCGGCGATGCGTCAAGTGGTGACTTACCTTGCCAAGTTTTACATGACCTCCAGTTAATTTGGAGGGTCCAAACGGCAGACAAAATTTGGCTCGCCAATTCAGCCATTGGCCCATCGAGTTTTACAGACTTCCACTTCAGATTTTTGTGGGTCCAACGGCGGTCCAAGTTGGGCTCACTGACCTCTTCGGTGAGTCACCCACTGGACTCTTGGCTCGCCAACCTACACATTCTCAAGCACATTCTATTTTCAACCTACACAATCAACACCCGTTGTTCAAAAGAAAACACAAAACATTAAAAACTTGGGTTGCCTCCCAAGAAGCACCTTAGTTAACGTCGTGGCATGACGCAAGTACCTCTTCAACCTTCATTTTTGGGGTTTTCCAGAGTATCACTTGGCAACTCCCCTTGTTGTCTTGGGTCAAGATTTGAAGAAATCTGACCCATTTGGGTCTCCAATTGCTTGATAGAGACAGAGTAAGAAGTCACCGTCTGGTTGAGAGTCGATACATCTTCCTCCATTTCCTTCAAAACTTTATCGTACCCTTCAACCTTCTTCAGTTCGGCCACCCTCAGAGTCTTTGGGCTTTTGACGCTCATGGGGAGGAATATACCTATCCTTCTCCCCCTCTCTTTCCTTCTAAGTGGTGTTACGATCACGCCAATCTCTATCACGATCTCTCCAGCCCTCATCTCTGTTCCAACCTTGGTTTCCACCCGGCCTTTGGTAGTTAGCACAATAACTTTCTCCTTGGTTGGCTAGGAAGTTCACTTCCTCATTGTACATCATTTCAAATTTGGCTTCATCGGGGTTTACACCACCAACACCCACAACATTAACACTCCTTGTACCAACACTCATGACATTTTTTGCTAAGATGTCAAGCTGGGTCATCATCTTTGCAATGTTTAAGTATCTCTCTTGATCTTTTTCGATTTGCTCCTTTGTCATTTTAAAAGTAAGAGGAGAGACTTGGTCCTCATGAGTGTACCATTCCCGATTAATCTTGGTCATGCAATCAAGGAGTTGAGATGCTACTGCATAGGGCTGCTGCATTAAACCACCCGGAGAAAGTTGATCAACCACTCCTTTGTTCACCGAATCAAGGCTTCTATGAAAGTATTGCAACAATACATTATCGGGCAATCCATGAGTTGGGCATTGTTGTACCATCTTTTTAAACCTCAGCCAAGTCTCATGGATTGGCTCACCCTCCATGTGTTTGAAGCTTTGGATACTATCCCTGAGTGTCATCATCTTAGATGGAGGGAAAAATAGCACTTGAAACACTGTGACCAGCCCCATCCAAAAAGTGATAGAATCTCTTGGAAATTCAGCCAACCACTTGCTTGCCTCTCCCATCAGAGAAAATGGGAACAACCTCAGACGGACCAATTCTTGAGATATGTTCTTAAAAGAGAATGGTTTGCATACATCAACAAAATTCCTAATATGCTCATGGGAATTGGTGTAATTCTCACTAGAAGAATCACAACAAACAGCGGAAAACAAGAAAGATAGAAGAAGAGACACAATAAAAGGAACAATTGGCAACTAAAGGATGTATTAAATCCTAAAACCTCCAATTACAATCCCTAACAAGTACCTAATCAAGATAAATAGATAGACACACAAAGAGGAAACAAAAATCAATCAAAGGGTATATTAAACCCAATGACCTCGATATGTTAATCCTACAATAGCACCTACCTCTTACGAAGACCTCAAGGGAATCTATATCCCAAACAACCCTCGTTTCTAAACAATGTTCAACAAAAGCTTACCAAGCTTTCAACACTCACACAAGGAGTTAAATTTATCATTCATTAATATTCAAAATAGTCTAAGTCTCAAATGAAACCCTAAAGGCCTATTTATAGTATTAGGCATTATTACACAGATGGGCCAAAAAGTGACCCGAAATGGTCCAATGGGCGAGCCAAGTTGGGCTTGCCTAATCGCTCGGTGATGCGCCCAATGAACTCGGCGAGGAAATCTGCTCCTGGACTTGGCTGGGAAGCTACTAGAACCTTGGGCGGTATGGGAACCATCGCCCAATCCACTTGGTGATGCGCCAATGGTCCTCAGCTCGCCTAGTGAGCAGTTTTCCCCTTTGTAACTCCTTGGGCAGTTGGTGATCTTGGGAATCCTCGCCAAAGGGTTTTGGCGAGTCACCGAAGTGTCTTTCAGCTCGCCGAATGGAGCACATTCTTCACTTTCTCCTCATCGCTTCGTTAGGCCTCCCATGCTCCAAGCTATCGTCCAAAGATGGTGTTGCCCAACTGGGAGCTCCTTTAAGGTGCATATGTTCCCATGCAAGGCATGGAACTCCCTCCTTGGCATCCATGAATGCCAAACAGCCTCCATCCTTGTGAACACTCCATCAAAGCATTGAAGTTCATGAATGGATAGGCTTGATGTAATCCATTTTACATCAGGGATCCTTATGAGCTAGCCGTGTAAACAATCCCTTCAGTTGAAGGAGCTGAATCATGGTGCTTGCAATGTGAAACACAACGTTTCCTTCAGCCGAAGGCAAACGAATGGCCCCAATACCACCCATATGGGCTGGGTCATTGACATCATTAAGGTTTGCAACATGATCTTGGTGGCCCACTTGGCTACCCTTATTTCCGTTAACGCTCATTTCCTCCTCTATTTTAACAAGAAACACAAAAACCAAAATTAAAAGTGAGTAGATCAACTATAACTAACAAGAACTCAATTCAACTTCACCAAAAGATTTTAAACAACACCACTCCCCAGTAGCGGTGCCATTTTGATTAACGTTTCAAGCACACTCATCCAATTCTAGGTGTTCAACGATCGTAAATCAATATAAAACCCAACTAAATATGTTGGGGTCGAATCCTATATGGAGTGCTATTTGTTTAGAATTAAATTAAGAAGTATGAATGCGGTCTAATCAGCCATAGGAATAAACATTATCTGAAAAAGACATATCAAATCTAAGGGGTGTCACGAATATCGACTGGGGCTTTTGATTTGCAATTATCAACTACACAACATTCACAAAAACTATGAACTAACAATAGAGAGAAGGATTGTCAGGGTGTGATCGATTATAGTCAAATATAGGCATATGGGTAATTGCAACTACTAGTAAATAGCTAAATATCAATGAGTAGGCTGAACTATAAGGGAGATAGTTTTCTCTCTAACAACTACCCCGAATCAGGTGATTTCTTTCGAACATCAACAAGCATGATAGTGAAGAACAACCCACACCTTAATCCATTCACTCTCTCAAGCTAAACGTGTGAGATTGGGTTTAAGATTCACTCTCTCAAGCTAAACTCGGTCAACCCAATGCATACAAATCATCAATCAATAATCTTAGTTCTAAAACCTCTCTCTCTAGCAAGCCAAGAACACAAATATAAAAATGCATTTGCAACTACAATTCTTAAATTAAACCATAATTAATGATTGAACTCACTTTTAAATAGCATTTAAACTAGTATTTAGCAATACCCATAAACTAATTCAGCCCATAATCACATAATCACACCCCAAGAATTGGAGTTTTAGCCTAACATCATTAAAAGGTAAAAATCATTACCTAATTGATTATCCATCAACTGGGTAAAAGTGATTTAGTCTTTACAATGCCTCAATTCGTCAAATATTCGAAAACCACTTCCAAATTCTCAAAATATAACTTCTAAAATTTTTCAAAGCTATGAAAAACTATATAGAGAAGAGTTCTAAATGTTCTAAAATAAAAATAGATGCTCAAAGATGTATAACAATGTCAAAAAGTGTTCTAAACTAAATGTTCAAAATCTAATTAATAGTCGCCAAAAATAAGTTGCGAATGACCATTTGGCAAAGTAAGTCGGGGTCGCCGAACCACTCGGCCAGCCGCCCTTTGATCTCTTCTATCGCCTTTTCGCCTTGGTATTTAGCATCCTCAAGGTCAGTAACTTTGGGCGATCTATCTTAGTTTCGCGGATCTACTTGGCGATGTGTCGACTGCTCTTTTTTGTCGTCGACTTGGTCTCTTTCTTCAAGGCTGGCACACTGGAACTTTAGGCGATGGAAATAGCCCTTCAGTGACTCGCCAAACGCTCTTGGCGATCACTAGTCTTGCCTTTCTTCAATCCTTCTGTTTGTTTTGTTCCTTTTTGCATGTTAGTGTACTTGCTTTGTTCCTCAATCCATATACCTAAAAATTAAGGTTTTATCATCAGTTTATGGCACAAATTAAGCATTCGAGGACACTAAATCTATCTAAATAAAGTCTCAAATGAGTCCAAATCTTGGACTCATTAGGAACAGGTCGTTACACTGTGCCTACTCGATGATTGTATTTTATTGGTTTTTTATAGATTGAAGTTAATTATCACATGAATCAATCTTATGTTCTTGTTTTCGTATTTAATGCTTGATCACCACTAAAATAAACATCTTGTTTGAATTGAACTCGGGGGAGGGATAAGAGGATAGAACATGGGGCATTAGGATCATGATTTTCTCTTAAGTTTTAGAGTTAATTTGTGTCTAGGATAGGGATATACCTAGAGACCGTGCTTGGTTATTTGACAGGATGAAATCGTAATGCTCGGTAATTGGTCCAGCCCATCCCCGCTCAACGATGTAGTTAGGCTGCCAATTATCGTACACGATTAGAGGTTGGGAGACCATAATCAAATAATTAACCCTGTGATCATTGATTCGATAGTTAAGTAATATCCATTTTACAAGATAATATGCATGAATCCTGAAGAAAGTTATAGCTATTTAAGGATCTGTCCAAGTGACCCCAAATCCTGACAACCTTAAATGGCCAGGACAATAAGCTTGAACAGGTCGTGGACCCCTAAACAAACCATATTGGGTTCCGTGAAGGGTTCATGGTCAGTTTTGGGTTTCATGGACATACCTGTTAACCCATTTTAACCTTTTCAAAAGTCAGAGGTGTTTCAATATCTCCCCCTTGGTAAAATTTTGTCCTCGAACAGAAATCAAGCTAGCATGAAAAGAGTAGGAGAGAAACTAACAACCCAACATAAATGCAATTCATCAATGATGCACATATCTGAGGAGAAAAATTGATTCCAAGCTAGAATATACTCAAACATCATTTCATAAAACATGCATGCATGCACACTGAAATATTAGAACGACGAAGACACATGAAGTCAAAAGAATTAAACATCAAGAGCTAAATACCTCAAGCTAGAGTAGCATCGAAGGGAAAAAGATAAGGATATTGGGACATCATATTGGCCTCGACCTCTCAAATAGCACTCTCAACCATTTAATTCTTCCACAACACCTTTACGGATGCAACTTCCTTATTTCTCAACTTTCAAACTTGCCGGTCCAAAATCTCAATCAGAACTTCTTCATACGAAAGACTTTATTATATACCAAGATTCCTTAATGGTTCAATAGGTTCAGGATCTCTAACACACTTCTTCAATAGAAAGATATGAAAAACCGGATGCACCGATGCTGAATCATTAGGCAAATCAAGTTCATAAACAACCTTGCCAATATGTCTCAATACTTGATAAGGACCGACATAACGGAGACTAAGCTTTCCTTTATTTCCAAGCCTCATGACACCCTTTGTAGGTGAAATCTTCAAGTAAACCCAATCATCAACATTGAACTCAAGATCCCCTCTTTTAACATTTGCATGTGACTTTTGTCGACTTTTAGCCATTTTCAACTTTTCTCTAATAAGTTAAAAAAATTCGATTGCCTCATGGGCTGATTCGGGACTATCAAAGAAACCTTACTAACTTCAAACCAACCTATAGTGGATCTAAACCTCCTACCATAAATAGCGTCAAATGGAGCCATATTAATACTTGAATGATAGCTATTATTATATGCAAACTCAATCAAAGGCAGGTGATCATCCCAATTGCCTTTGAAGTCAATAACCCAATCTCTCAACATATCTTCCAAAGTTTGAATAGTACGCTCCGCTAGCCCATTAATTTGAGGATGAAAGGTTGTACTTAGCTTGTCACGAGTACCAAGACCTTTTTGGAAAGACTTCCAAAAATGAGAAGTAAATTTGATACCACGAGATAATGGATAGGGGAACTCCATGTAACCTAACCATTTCCTTTAGATATAACTTAGAATAAACTTCCGCCAAATAAGAAACTTTGATAGGAATGAAATGAGTTAATTTTTTCATACGATCAACAATAACCCAAATCAAATCATGTTGCCTCCGGGTACAGGGTAAACCAACAGTAAAGTCCATGTTCAAATCTTCGCATTTCCAAGTAGGAATGCTAATATATTGGGACAAACCTCTCAACTTTTGATGCTCAACTTTTACTTGTTGACAATTAGGACACTTATCCAAAATTTCTATAATATCCTTCGTCTCCCATTCCACCAACAGACCTCCCACAAGTCACGATACATCTTGGTGACTCCCGAGTGAATGGAATATATATTGAGAACTATGGGATTTTGATAAAATTTTCTCTCTCAAGCCATCAATATTAGGAACACATAAACGACCTTGATATAAAAAGCACACCATCTCCCCTTTAGGAGAAAGTCTCAATGGAATTTTTAAGCACCAATTCCTTCAACTCAACCAAGATTGGATCAAGATTTAGCTTTGCTTTCACATCCAACACAATGGACGGTGCCAAACCATTATGAAACACTATACCTCCTCCATTGGATACAACCAACGAAACACACAGTTGGGCAAATCTATGAACATCATGAACCAACTCTCTCTTATCATCCTGAACATAAGTCATACTAGTCATTGAAAATTGACTTAAGGCATCCACTACCACATTGGCTTTACCCGGTAGATAAAGGACATTCATGTCATAGTCCTTCAAGAGTTCTAGCCACCTACGTTGGCGAAGATTTAGATCTTTTTTCTTGAATACATATTACAAACTTTTGTGGTCACTAAAGACATTAACATGGACACCATACAAATAATGCCTCTAAATATTTAAGGCAAAAAAAACCCCTGCTAGTTCCAAATCATGGGTAAGATAGTTCTTTTCATGAATCTTGAGTTGCCTTGAAGCATAAGCAATGACTCTCCCATGTTGTATCAAAAAATAATCTAGGCCAACCATGAATTATCATAGTAAATGACAAATCTATTCGATCCTTATGATAGGGTCAATATAGGAGCTGAAATGAGTTTATCCTTCATTTTTTGGAGACTGTTCTCACAAGCTCCCGACCATAGGAATTTCACCCTCTTTTGAGTCAATGTTTTCAATGTCGAAGCAATATAGGAGTATCCTTCCACAAACCTTCTATAATAACAAGTCAAACCCAAAAAAATTCATATATCTGAAGCGGACAAAGTCTAGGCCAATTTGACCGCCTCTATTTTGTGAGGATTGACTTGAATACCTTCACGGGAGACAATATGGCCAGGGAAGGCAATAGACCTCATCCAAAACTGATATTTATTTAATTTAGCATATAAATCACGATCGTTGAGAATTAGGAACATAATCCTCAAATGCTCAACATACTAATTCTCACTCTATGAGTAAATAAAAAATCATCAATAAACACAGTCACAAACATATAAAGATATCATCTAAACACCCTATTCATCAAATCCATGAATGCGGCTAGATCATTAGTTAAACCAAACGATATTACAAAAAACAATTAATGATCATATCGAGTTTGATAAGTCGTCTTCGTAATGTCACTTTCTTTCACGCTCAATTGGTGATAACCCAATCAGAGGGAAAGGTTGAGTATGCATACCATCTCCACATTGATTTGGGTATCCTAGAGAAACAAAAATTATATGCTAAATTTTTGTAGTGTTAATTTTGGCTTTCATAAGTTTCATTCCTCGGGCATGTGGTTATGAAATAAGGGGTGATGGTACACCTCCAAAATATTAAGGCAGTTAAGAATTGGGTTTTCCCTAGCTCTGTGACAAATGCTAGAAGTTTTTTGGGGCTTTCTAGCTACTATCGCTAGTTTGTGAAGAGGTTTGATTTTATTGATACACACTTGACCAAGTCGAATAAAAAAGAGGTACCATTCGATGGTCAGATAAATGTGAAGAGAGTTTCCAAAAGCTCAATGATCTTTTGACTACAACGTCGATCTTGACCTTACCGGTAGAAAGTAAGGATTTTATTGTTCATTGCAAGGCTTCACATTCGGGCTTGGATGGTCTGTTGATGTAGGAAAAAAATGTTATACCTTATGATTCCATATAGTTGAAGGTTCATGAGAGAAACTACCCCACCTATGATTTAGAGTTGGCAATGGTGGTGTTTCCTCTCAAAATCTGGCGACATTATATTTATGAGGTTAAGTGTGAGGTGTTCACTAATCATCACATTCTTTAGCATGTTTTCACTTATAAATATTTGAACCTGAGGTAGATAAAATATATGGATTTGCTCAAGGATTATGATGTGACCATTCACTATCATCTGTGTAAGACTAATTTGGTGGCAGATGCATTAAGCTGAAAGACGATTGGCATGGGCAGTTTGGCTTTCATGGGGGTGTCTAAGTAAGGTTTGGATAGAGAAATTCAAACTTTGGAGTCTAAGTTTGTGCAATTGGGAATCTTTGGGAAGGTTTGAGTATTAGCCAGTACTGAGGTTAAGTCCATCTTCATAGAGGAAATCAAGGCTAAATAATATGATTGAGGAATTGGTTAAGCTAAGAGGTAAGGTGGTGTCTGGGGAGATCCACAATACCACTTCTGATGCATTTAGTTTTCTCCATTTTAGAGGAAGGATTTATGTTCCTCAGGTGGATGACTTTATCCATAATGTGTTGGTAGAGGCTCATGGTTTTCGGTGTTCTATTCTTTTGGGTATGAACAAGATTTATGATATTTGAGTCTACTTTATTGGTGGCCTGGGATAAAAAACACATCGTAGAGTATGTTTCTAAGTGTCATAATTGTCAATATGTAAAATATGAATACCAAAGGCCTGCAGGTTTGCTTCAGAGGATGCCTATTCCAGAATGGAAGTGAGAAAGAATAACCGTGGATTTCATAGTAGGACTACCCAAGGCCTTATGGAAATATGTTATTATTTGGGTCATTGTTGTCAGATTAACTAAATAAGCCTACTTTATTACTGTCAGAGTGATTACAACTTTCAATAGTTGGTGAAGATTTATGTCAAAGAGATAGTAAGGTTGCATGGGGTACCGACTGTTGCACTCATTTTACTTCAAAGTTTTGGGGTAAGTTGCATGAGGCATTGGGCGCTCAGTTCAGCTTCAGTACAACTTTCCATACACAAACTGTCAGTTAGTTACACAAGACTATTCAAGTAATGGAAGATATGTTTCGAGCATTTTTGATTGATTTTGGGGGCCATTGGGATTAGTTTTTACCCTTATGTGAGTTCTCCTATAATAATACTTCTCACTCCAGCATTGATATGACACCATTTGAAGCACTCTATGGGAGGCGATGAACATCACCCATAGATTGGTTTGAGGTTGTGGATGTGAAACCTTTTGGTGTTGATTTGGTTAGGGAAGCTCTACAAAGAGTGAGGGTATTCAGGGTAAGTTCTTGGCAGCTTAGAAGTGACAAAAAGAGCATGTGTATCGCAAGATAAGGGACATGCCATTTCAGGTTGGTAATTAAGTTTTGTTGAAGGTGTCACCTATGAAAGAAGTCATGAGGTTTGGTAAGAAGGGTAAGCTTATCCTTCGCTACATTTGTCCGTTTGAAATTCTTGAAGGTGTGGGGTCAGTGGCCTATAAGTTCGCATTGCCACCCAACATGTCTGGAGTTAATCTAGTGTTTCATGTATCTATGCTAAATAAATACCATGGGGATGGAAACTATATCATTAAGTGGAAATCTACAATGTTAGACAAGGACTTGCAATTTGATGAGGAACCGATTGTGATTCTCGATCGGATTCAAAGCTGAGGACCAAGGAGATCAAATAAGTAAGGTTCGGTGGAAACATAGTCCAATTAAAGAGCTACTTGGGTGACATAAATGGACATGTGAGACAAGTACCTCCACTTGTTCAAAGATAAGGGTACTTCCCTCTTTTCTATTTTAGCCCACCTTTTCTTATTTGATTACTCGGGAATGAGAAATGAGTAATTTGGTATCTATTGTAATGACTCATCCCTTTCGTTATCAGTAGGTAAATAGTAAAAGAAATTGGGTCAGAGAAATTTCTAGATAGTGACGTAAAAGATATCTGGCTAAGCTAGCTTCAGACGGAATCAGGGCTAGGTGCAGTCTCGAGCCATCTTGAAATGGGTGGGGTACAACGTTTAGACTTAATTGATATTTTATTGTTTCCAATAAATTATGAAATCCACAGGGCTTTACATAATTGAATTCGGGTAAGTAAATTTCCTATATTTAATGTTGGCGTGGACATGATATATCGGGACGTCAAAGAAAGAGGTTGGGTTGTCAAAAAGTGACCTTTCCTGGATTTTTGAGTTTTTAAACTTTCATATATCTCACTATAGCCGGTGACATCTTTTATAATGGCGTGTGCATATCATTATTGTGGGGTAAGACGCACTATAGCAGATAAATTCGGGGTTTTATGCAGAAATAACCCCAACACCTAAAAATTTCTGCACTTCTGTTCTTGGAGTTGTGAGGGATGATTTTGGGAATTTTGCACTCATTTTTCCATGGAATGCATTGGTAAAAGTACGATTTTGACTCCCTAACCTTGTCCATTGATATTAAGCCTTAAAATCTAGGTTATTGATCTTGGAATATGGTTTTGACATGATTCCATGCTGGAAAAAATGTAATTTAGGGATGATTATCTTATATTGTCCTGGAGTAGGGATTTGTTGATAATCCGTGTATTTAATAGACCGTTAGTGAATAAGTGTTCCTTTTATTATTTGTTTTAGATCATGAAAAAGTCAAGATACTTCAAAATAAGAAAGATCAAGTTCTTTAGAGTTCCAACAAGCTTGATTCAAGGTAGGTGATAGTTGTATGTTTTTCAGTTTTTGTAAGTAGGCATGTTTACTGCTTCAAAATATCATTTGCGCAATGCATGATTGAGAATACACATAGAGACATATGAAATGTCATCATGTTGATAATCTCATGCAATGGACTTCTTGTTGTGACTTGTTATTTCAAGTGATATTGCTCATTGTTGTTATGATTGAGCATGATTGTTTGTATCTGATGGATAGCTTTGGTAACATCTCGGTTGAGTAATTATGGATTGCTCGGGTGCTATGTTGGTTGATGAGTCTGATATTGGACTCGTAGGACTTTATTTATATAGATTTAGTGTCCTCAAATGCTTATTTTGTGCCAATAACTTATGTAAAACCCTTGATTTTTAGGTATATGGATTGAGGAACAAAGCAAGGACACTAATTTGCAAAAAGGAAAAAAGCGAGCTGAAAGAATGAAGAAATGAAAGCCTGGTGATCGCCAAGTCCACTTGGCGAGTCGCCGAATGACTATTTGACCGCATAAAGATCCAGTGTGCCAAACCCTGAATGAAAGAACCAAAGTGGTGAGAGAAAGGAGTAGTAGGTGGATCACCGAATGGTTCTGCAATGCAGTGTTGAATTGGCCAAAGTTACAGACCTTGAGGATGCTGTATGCCAAGACAGAAGGGTGATGGAAATGACCAAAGGGTGGCTCGCCGAGTGGTTTGGTGAGCCCAACTTACTTCGCCGAGTGACTCTTCGCAACACATTTTTGGCGACTATAAATACATTTTTGAAAATTTAGTTTAGGATCTAATATCATAATATCTTAGTCTATTATTAAGTTTTGAACTGTGAGACAAGTTTTCTCTAGTTTTCTTTAGCTTTGAAGAAATGAAGTTTTTCACTTTTGCGAAATTAGAAGTGGGTCTTTAAGATTCTTCGAATTGGAACATTATAAAGACGAAATCAATCTTACCCAGTTGATGGAAACTCAATTTGGTAACGATTTTTAATTTTTTATAATGTCTAGCTAAAACACCAATTCTTGGGGTGTAGTTATGTGATTATTGTACCACCCCTAAAATACTAGACCAACTCTTGCATATCGATGCATCATTTATTAATTACTACAATATGATTTACTCTTATTTTGGGAACTTGAAATTTTGTGATATTTTCAACCTTTATATACATATAGGTGTATATGTATACATTTTGGGCAGTACACAATAATTTGGGGCAGCACATTTTAGTGACAGTTGTGTATGTGACTAATCATCACTCTTAAGACTATATTATCACACCTCCTCCTGTGATTTTCATTTGGAATTGAAGTCCAAGAACCTAAGAACATTTTCTAACCAGTTGTTCATCAAAATGACAAGAGAAAACCTTGGTCCTTCTAGTTGGAAGTCGAGACATCCTACCTTTTGGTGAGTAATCAAAACTTGTTTTTATTTAGCTGAGTAGTATTTAGTACTTTTAGAATTTCTCGTTCTGTATAACTCCTTGTTTGGTGAATAAATATGATTTGGAAAGCTGATTCCTATACCTACAACTCTTCTGTTTATGGTAAACTCTAATTTAGCTTTTATGACTACGAAATAAGGGACGCAACATCTGACATGTTCTGTCCAGATTCTGGAATTTGAAATCCTGTATGTTCAACTGTTAGTGTTTTGATTATATCTTTTTGTACAAAGTGTATTCTGCGTTGATTCTTGATTATTTGCAAGTTTAAGATATGAACCTACATCTTTTATGAAGGATATAAATTCCATTTTGGCCGCTTTCTGTTTCAAATCTAAGTTGCGATATGTAGTGCTTTTATTGGGGAGAATTTCTATTTTTGGAGTATAGTCGTATTTGCACAGGCTAGGCTTACTTGTGATGATAATCCTGTGTTACGCAATCATTATTGAGCTACTAGAAAGTAAATAAGTTATTGAATTCATTTTTTAAGGTTGTATATCCTCGTGTACGAGTTGAAGACTTTGATACGCTGGTTGGTCTACGATTTGAACTCGTGAAGTTGTGTTGGACTTTTTTTTGTGCCAAAGAACTGAGGTTTGTATATAAACTTGTACTTGCACTCTTTTAACTGCTGGTATATCTGAAAGTTGATGTTGGTACCTTGGTTAGCTCTTGTAAATTTGCATTGTCGTGTTGGTATCCTTTAAGACATTAAAGACGCTTGTGTAACTCGCCCACTTGTACGGATTGTTTAATCACTTGGCACTCTTTTTGGGACCCTGTCCTTCTTGTGGCTGTGACTCTGTCACGATTGGCATGCCTCTTGATTCGGATCATTTGCCATCTTGACTCTGGATTTTTAGTCCGTCTTAAGAATGGAAGTTGTCCATTTTAAGTACGAACTAGAAGTTGTCCTTCAGAATGATAACTTGCTGAATTTGAGCGCTCCAAACCTATAGTTTTTACACCACTAAGCTATATGCTTAGCGATAGTTGTTTCTATCGTAGGGAATGATCGAGAGGAGGCATGAAGCGGGCCATTGGAGATGGAGATTTTGAGAGCTTTAAGGAAGATCACATTTGCATATAGGCATCTATATTTTGTATAAACCTTGGGATTTATACATGATCTATGTGTTGTATATTTGCATGAAGTTTTGAGGGATAATATGATCATGTCACCATGAGTTGTAATATAAGTATGGCTATATGTTTTGTTCTTTTGCGGTGTGTAAGCCCAAGTCTTGTAATATATTAAATTTACCACTAATTTTGAATGATTGTGTGAAGCATGAACCACCTAGTTTGGGTACTCGGAAGTTGGTAATTTTCTTTTTATATCATTTTTACTAGTGTGAGGACAATATATGCATAAAAATCTCGTGAGTTATTGGCTTATATTATTTCGGAAGGGTCGCTACATTTATGGTCTCAATATTGTTACTTCGTGTTGTTCACCACAGTTTGTAGTTGATAATTTCAAACCAAAACCCCCTTATTTGACATTTGTGTCACCCCCTAATTGAAATGATGTTTTTTTCCGATAATGTTTATTCCTATGACTGATTTGATCATTTTCATACTTCCCAATTGACTCTCAAACACGTACCGCGCCCTGTGGCATTCAATCCCAACTCATTTTGTTGGGTTTTATACTGATTTACGATCGTTAAACACTTAAAATTGGATGATGTGTGCTTGAAACGTATATCAAAATGGCACCGCTGCAGGGGAGTGGTGTTGTTTGAGATTCTTTTGGTGAAGTTGAATTTTGTTCCTTTTAGTCATAATTGAATCTACTTATTTTTAGTTTTGGTTTTTGTGTTGTTGTTTGAAACAGAGGAAATGAGTGTCAACGGAAGCAATGGTAGCCAAGTGGGCCACCAAGATGACATCGTAAATCTCAATGATGTCAATGAGCCGAATGTCAATGACCCAAATCTTGTGGGTGGAGTTGGTGCCATTCGCTTGCCTCCGACTAAAGGGAACGTTGTGTTCCACATTACAAGCACCATGTTGCAGCTCTTGCAATTGAAAGGGTTGTTTGGTGGTTGGCTCATGAGGATCCCCATGAGCGTATAAGGAACTTTGTTGATGTTTACAGGTCGTTCTCCTTCAAGAACATATACGAAGAGTCGGTCCGGTTGAGGTTGTTCCCATTTTCTTTAATGGGAGAAACATTTAAGTGGTTGGCTGAATTGCCAAGAGACTCCATCACTTCGTGGGAAGAGCTTGTCACCGCATTTCAAGTGCAATTTTTCCCTCATTCGAAGATGATGACACTTAGGGACAACATCCATAGGTTCAAGCGTTTGGAGGTTGATCCAATCCATGAGACTTGGCTTAGATTTAAGAAGTTGGTGCTGCAATGCCGAACTCATGGTTTGCCCGACAATGTTTTACTGCAATACTTTTACCGAAGCCTTGATTCGGTGAACAAGGGAGTAACTGATCAACTTTCTCCGGGAGGTTTACTGGAACAACCTTACGTTATAGCAACCCAGCTCTTGGATGATATTACCAAAATTAACCGGGCATGGTATACCCGCAAAGATCAGGTCTCCCCTCTTAATTTTAAATTGACAAAGGAGCAACTTGAGAAAGATCAAGACATGGACCTAAACATGGCGAAGTTGATGAACCAACTTGACATTTTGGCCATAAATGTCATGGGAGCTGGTCCTAGGAGTATCAATGTTATGAGTGTGGGTTGTCTAAACCCCAAAGAGGCCAAGTTTGAAACGTTATACAATGAGGAAGTGAACTTCCTAGCCAACCATGGAGATGGTTATGGTGCTAACTACCCAAGGAAGGGTAGTAGCCAAGGTTGGAACAAGGACGAGAGCTGGAGAGATCGTGATAGAGAGTGGAGGGATCGTAACCCTACATGGAAGGAAAGAGATAGGGAGAAGGATAGGTATGTTCCTCCCCACGAGCGTCAAAAGCCCAAAGATTCTGAGGGTGGCCGGTTTGAGGATATGCTCTCTCGTTTTCTCAACAAGGTTGAAGGGTCCGATAAAATTTTGACAGAGATGAAGGAAGATGTATCAACCCTTAACCAAACGGTGACTTCTCATTCCGTCTCTATCAAGCAATTGGAGACCCAAATGGTTCAAATTTCTTCTTATTTAAACCCGAGACAACAAGGGGAGTTGCGTAGTGATATAATGAAAAACCCAAAGAATGAAGTATGAGTGAGGACTTGCGTCATGCCACGACGTTAACTAAGGCGCTGCTTGGGAAGCAACCCAAGTTTTCATTTTCTTTATTTTTGTTTTTGGAATAATCATGTGATGATTGTGCAGGTTAAAGTGTAGAATGTGTTTGAAAAGTGCAGGTTGGCGAGAAAAATGTCCAGTTGACGATCCCAACTTGGACCGCTGTTGGACTCAAGATATTAGAAGATGGAGTCTGGAAAACTCGGCCAGCCCATGGACAAGTTGGCGAATCGCTGAACAAGTCGGTGAGCCCGACTTTGTCCGCCGTTTGGACCACCACATTAACTGGAGGTCTTGTAAAACTCGATGAGGTAAGTAATCACTCGGCGACACGCCGAGTGGTTCGGCGACACGCCGAGTGGTTCGGCGAGGTCAACTAATATCGCCGAAAGGGTGCAAACTGAATGGTTTTTAAAAGGCCAAAGGTTTAAAATTTCAAACTCTTTCACATTCCCTCAATTTTTAACTTCACAAAATCACACCCACACTATATTTCCCATATTTTTGCATTTTTACCGCTTGCTAGTCATTGATTCGGTGTTCAGAGTTGGATACTTTCCCCCTAGCTTTACAGATTCTTATATTCGGTACTAAAGGTTTGTTTTCCGAACCCCAAAACTCATAATTAGCGGTTAAACTCATTTGCAATCGTATTATTCTTATTGATGTGTGATGGGCCTCTCTAAAATTACAATTGTGTGCTTGTGTGCCTATTTTTGTTTGATATCGTGCCTAAATTGCGTAAGTTATTAATTTCTCGAATTGCATGCCTTAAAATTGATCATAAATTATTGGGTTGTGCTTAATTGTTGTTGGGTCTAGTTGGGTGAAATCTTAGTAACCCTATTTTGTGCTAAATGACGTGATTTGCCCACTGATGGAGCATTTGACGTCATTATTAAGAGCTAAAGTCATCAAATGGCCAATTTTGGCCAACCAAGGGAAGTCCGAGTACCCCGGTGGCATGAGTCTAGTGGGTCTTAGTCTAATTGAATAAGTGTATGGTTTAATTTAGTTTCCAGGGGCTACGGGGTTGATTTTTGAAGTCCGGGTAGGAAGTAGGCATGTTGGGCAGTTTGGCGAGCTGGGTCAAGCTCGCTGAACTACTTAACGGTTCACTGAATCCCCCTTTATCACGTTTAATTTCATGCTATTATTGAGTTTGGGTGCTATAATTTTTGGTGAGAAGCTTGAGTTCACTGAATGCACTCTGCGACTCGCCGAATGTCTTCTTTGATCGCCCTTTCTGCGCCCCTAACTCGTAAAATACACTGTAATTTTCGGCGAGCTAATCTGTGCTCGCCAAATGGGCCATCACCGACATGCCATTTTTCTAGAAATTTTTTGAGCCAATCCTTTCGGCTAGCCCGATTTAGCTCGCCAAAGTGATTTGGCGACTCGCCGATCAATTCAGCGAGTCTTTCTGCAACCCAATTTCTCTGATTTTTCTTGAAATGTTTCTAACTTTGTTTGATGTTTTTGCAGATATGGTTAGACCAAAAGTGGCAAGCCCAGACATGCCGCCCAGTAAGACGGCAAAAGGAATCACAATAAACGTGGATACAACTTCTTTCAGGGCAAAGACAACCAAACTTCCTACCACAGGTGGGAAGGGAAAAGGGAAAGGCAAGGCATCTTCTCCTGCATCATCGGAGGTCAGCTCCGATAGTGACGGAATATACGCCACTCATCTCACCACTTCTGAGAGTGAAGGTGAGAACTAGGATCCTCAGGCTACCATCTCTGAGCCTGCAAAGAGCACAACTGCGATCCAAAAGGTTTAATGATCCGTCTAAGATCAGGACTCTCCAGGCCACTGTTCCTCCGCCTGTTCCAAATCAGGCTATGGTCCCAGCACCACCTTCACAGGGTCCTCCTCCCCGTTTTATGAACATACTGAAGACTGAGGGATTGAGGACCATCATCGAGGAGAAGAGGTTGTCTACTAACGGAGTAATAGACAGGTACCCAGAGATTTGGAGCTGCTTAAAGTCCCACAAATTCCAAATATTCAATAGACCCCTTGGCCATTATATTCCAAATTGGGTCTGGTAATTTGATACTTCCTACGGAGTGCTAGTTCCACAAAGGAAGAAGATGGTCGCTAAATTCCAGCTGGTTGATTATGTAATTGTCAGGGGAATGAATGTGTTGTGTAATAGTACTAACATAAATGTTGTATTGGAATGCACTGACAACATTGCAGACAACTACCAGTACAGGATCAAGACTAAGTTCTTAGACAATATGAAAAGCTGGTTAGCTTCTCTCATATCTGATGGTACTCCAAGGAGGATCGAAGTTGGAGTGCAAATTGAGAAGAAAAACCTCAACGTGGCAGCAAGATACTGGTTTGGCTTCATCAGTAACACAATTATGCCATCCCAGAATGAGTGCATCCTCCTCCACACAAAGGCGGATTGTTTTGGATCAATTATCACACAGGAGATGGCCATGAGGGCCAAGCAACACCAAACCTCTCTTTCTTTTCCGGTGTTGATCACTGAGCTGTGTAGATGGGCCCAAGTGCCTCGAGATGAGAATAAGAATGTGAAAGTGATTCCCATATCTTCTACTAATATCCGACACATTGAGGTGGAGTAATTGAAGGATGAGGCAGAGAAGAAGAAGGCAGCCCCAATGGATTCTTCCCCGGTTGTTGATACTGAGACACTACTTGCAGAGGCAGTATTGCCTACACCAGCCCCTGGACCTTCAGGTATATCTAGTGTTGTCCCTTCTGTGACTCCCAATTCCTCTACAGCTCCCCTGCTTCCTAGGTCTACTGCTGCTGCTTCCCGACCTCTACTAACCTAGGCTGTGATACTCCGGATGGGGCATCTAGCCCACTTTGCTGATAGGCGTGCCTTCAAAATTGAGGCCACAATCCCCAGGATATTTGAGAGGGCCCTCACTGCTGCTGCGACACCTCTTAGTGTGTCTATTGACGCCCTTGCAACAAGGATAACGGTGTGTGAGCGAGCCCAATGGGCCAATGAGGAAGTGACGGCTCTAAAGGCCGCTATTATTGACCTGAGGAAGGACGTGGAATAGTTGAAATCCACATATATGTTCATGATTATCGGGACGATGGAGATTCCCAACATGCCAGCTGATACAGATATGCCTTCGGCTACCACCGGAGATGAGGTTCGAGTTGAAAAGATGGCTACTACTAAGTCTGAGGCTGAGACTGATGAGGGCCAGCTTGGTGTCGATGATGAGGCTACTTATGAAGGCCTTACATCAGTTTAGAAGGCGACAGTAGATTCAACCATGCTGACATCACTGACATAGACGTCCATGACAGGTCCTAGTGTAGCCAGTAGTGCTGATGTTGCATCGGTCATTGATGCCCCGACAGATGGAGCGACTGTGTAGACAGAACCATTCTTTACCTCCCTCTCTATCGTTTTTATTGAATTTTATTATTTTGTTGCATTTGAGGACATCCTTTTTATTTGTGGTGGGGTGAGGTATTTCCATAACTTCCTCTTGTGATTAGCATTTTGTATATATATTTGGTTTTTGTGCTATAAATTGTGTTTTTGATATTGTTTTGTGGATGTTTGAGCTTATGACTCCTTGTTTTAAATGCAAATGGTTTTTAACCCTTCTGAAAAAAATTTGCCACCTCTTGTTGTGTTTGATTGTGGTTGTTCTTGTGTAAATTTGAGTATTAGTTATGATCAATACCGATGACTTTAATAGTGCTCCTAATCGAATAAAAATGAATTCGGCTACAATGAGGCCAAATGAAGTTGCATAGACAATTTGTGAACTTTTAGCATCTTATTGTGACTAGCCGGTTATCAAATGAAGTCCCTTGTGATGAACATTCCACACAAGCGAAAGTGTGGAGTCTTGTTTGATATTGGTGCCAATGCATTGTGATGAGCTTACCGTGAACCTTGTGTGATGACACCTAGAATTTGCCTCGTTGGTCTGGTTGACTAAGTGATGCAAGCTCTTGAAATGATCTTAGGCAACAATTTTGAAGAGTGAAACAATTTGATAATATACCACTTTTGTGGCCAACCTTCTGAGTGTGTGATGAAATTCATTGAATCCCTTTGAGCCTTTCCCTTTTCTTGGGAGACATTTTATGAAATTGAAACCCCTCTTTATCCATTCACCCATAATCCTCATGAAATATGGTTTGTTTGAATAGTCAACTTAGGCCAAAAGCCTAAGTTAGGGGTGTGGTGAAAAGAGAAGGCAAATCAAGAAGTGCGAAGAAGTCCCCCTTGATCCATGGTTTTGAAAAAGATGGAACCCCTCCATACAAAAAAAAAGAAATTAAAGAAGAATGAAAAAGAACAAGAACAAAAAAGTTGTGAATTTAAGTGTAAAAGTTGTAAAAGAAATGGGGTGTCTGGTATTCCATGAGAAGTGAATAATGAGTTAAATTTTGAGCATGAGTGAAAATGTTGAAGAAAAGGAAATACAGTGATGTTCATACCACATTTCTTGAGAATAGCAGCCACTGATCTTAAATGATCATACCTTTACACTCAGCCCCGTTACAAGCCTTGAAAAAACCTTATTTTATCTTGAGTGAGGTGAAATGAATGTTGGCTGGAAAATAACGGTAAACCTATGGGTGAAGTCATGCATGTGTTCATCTTTGTTAGTGTGACAGTTGTGTGTGATTCCAGAGCTATAAAGTATTGAACAATTGTGTGTGAATATGGAATCATCTTTGTGTGAGGCCATTTGAGTACTTAGTTGAGCTTGAACTTGCATTTGAAGAAAGTATTGTGAACTTGAGAATCTTTGATAATAGTGAGTCACAACTTGAATCTTGGAGTGCACAATTGATCCTTGCATGAGTAAGTTGAGTCTTGTTGTGTGCATTCATGATTGAGTCTTTTGCAGCACTGTTTGAGACATCCTTTTTAAACTACTGAACTTGAGGACAAGCAAAAGTTTAAGTTAGGGGTGTTGATGAGTCCGAGATTTGGACTCATTTAGGGCTTTATTTATATAGATTTAGTATCCTCAAATGCTTATTTTGTGCCAATAATTGATGTAAAACCCTTGATTTCTAGGTATATGGATTGAGGAACAAAGCAAGAACACTAATTTGCAAAAAGGAACGCAGTAAGCTGAAAGAATGAAGAAATGCAAGCCTGGTGACCGCCAAGTCCACTTGGCGAGTCGCCGAATATCTATTTGACCACCTAAAGTTCCAGTGTGCCAAGCCCTAAAGGAAAGAACCAAGTTGACGAGAGAAATGAGCAGTCGGCGGATCGCTGAGTGGTTCCACGATGCAGTGTTGGATCGCCCAAAGTTACAGACCTTGAGGATGCTGAATGCCAAGGCACAAGGGCGATGGAAATGACCAAAGGGCGGCTCACCGAGAGGTTCGGCGAGCCAGACTTACTTCACTGAGTGACTCTTCGCAACACATTTTTGGTGACTATAAATACATTTTTGAACATTTAGTTTAGGATCTAATATCATAATATCTTAGGCTATTATTAAGTTTTGAACTGTGAGACAAGTTTTCTCTAGTTTTCTTTAGCTTTGAAGAATTGAAGTTTTTCACTTTTGATAATTTGGAAGTAGGATTTTGAGATTCTTTAAATTGGAACATTGTAAAGATGAAATCAATCTTACCTAGTTGATGGAAACTCAATTTGGTAACAATTTTTATCCTTTTATAATGTCTAGTTAAAACCCCAATTCTTGGGGTGTGATTATGTGATTATGGGCTGATTTAGTTTACGGGTATTGCTAATTGTTAGTTTAAATGTTGTTTAGAAGTGAGTTAAATAATTATTTGTGGTTTAATTTAAGAATTGTAGTTGCAAATCAGTTCTACCCTTGTGTTTTTGGCTTGCTCGAGATCAGCGAGGTTTTAAAACTAAACTTATTGATGGATGGTCTGTGGGTATTGGGTTGACCTGGGTTCAGCTCGAGAGAGTGAATCCTAAATCCAATCCAACACATTCAGCTCGATAGAGTGAATGGACTAAGGTATGGGCTGTTATTATTTTGCTTGCTTGTTGATGTTCGAGAGAAATCAACTTGATTCGGGATAAATTGTTCAAGAGAGAGTTTATTTCCTCTATATCCTAGCTTACTCACTAATATCTAGCTATTTTCTAATAGTTTCAATTACCCATTTGCCTATATTAGCCTATAATCGAATCACATCCCAAAAAATCCGTCTCATTATTGTTACTTCATGTTGTTCACCACTGTTTGTAGTTGATAATTTCAAACCAAAACTCCCTTATTTGACATTCGTGTCACTCCTTGATTTGAATGATGTTTTTATTCGACAATGTTTATTCCTATGAGTGATTTGATCATGTTCAAACTTCCCAATTGACTCTCAAACACGTACCGCTCCTTGTTGGATTCGACCCCAACTCACTTGGTTGGGTTTTATACTGAATTATGATCGTTGAACACCTAGAATTGGATGAGGTGTGCTTGAAACGTATATTAACAGTAACTATAGATGGCTTGGGTACTATACCAGTACACTAACAATTTGGGTTTGGATTCCGTGAGAGGACCAGGTATGTGATTATGGTTCCATGCATGAACCGTACATTTACATTGTGATCATGTGGGAAATGCATTCAGATATTATTGTTTCATATTATGTGACTGAGAGTCTATGTGGTTGATAATTGTAGTTATATGTATTGTTCTGTGTTACTGCTTTGTGTTGAACAATTTACATTCATATCTTGGACTAGCCATTTGATTCTACAAGTACAGTGTAGATTTATATTGATACTGCACCTATTCTTTCTTTGTTGAGTACAAGGCCTCTTCTAGTGGCGAATGTGAGACATCAATTAAGAGATGTCTGACTCCAAATCCAAGGGTGAGCTACTCTTTCAGAATGTCATGAGTTCTTCTACATCTTCTTGTCCTTCCTTTTGAACGCATGCACTCTAGGCTTTTGGTTCATGTTTTAGTTTCGGGACCGTATCCCCAATATTGACTAATTAAAGTTTGGGTATGATGACTTTCAGTTCTTAGATGTTATTTTCTCTGTTAAATGTATTTTGACTACCGATTGAGGTCATCTGGACTCAATTCTTAGTTGTTTCTAAACTGTGTTTTTACTTATCGTGATGAAATTGGTTTTATAAATGGTGTTTTGGTCTCTTTGGGGTTAGTAGTTGGTTCTCCCCCTAGGTGGTTTAACGTGAGTACCACTCACGATGATCTGAATCGTGAAAACTAGACAAATATATTATTTGTTGGAAATTCATGATCAATTTACAATCAAGTCTGCTCGGGAGTTGAGAGTACGTAAGGAATATAAGGTTGAAGAGAGACATATACAAGTATATTTGGTTGCAAGGTTTACTTTTTAAGATTGATTTTTTTATGCGAGGAAATTTAAAGTTCTTCTCGATTAGGGTGGCAAAATCAAATATTAATTAGGAATTAATAAATATCGATAACTTGAATAACCAATTGCCCGTGCAAGGATTGGTTTGATGCTAATGATTTTCTTGTTAAATAATTCCCAATGCTACATGTCAGTCGTTTCTTGTGATCCTTGAAGATCTATATTTACCTAAACTAATTAATTGTTCTAATCAATTGATTAATGGTCATAAGATGGTGTAAGGTGATCATTGGAATTAATCAAACTATATGTTTAAAAATGGCTATAGATTCTTCATACTTGCTTGTTCAATTATGTGTAAAGTCACTGCCCTACACCTTGATCAGCATTGAATCTTCTTATCTTAACAACTTACTCATATGAGGATATAATATAATTAATTACAATAGATAATATAATTACAAATTATAACATGTTTATTAATTGTCGTCAGGGTAGCTTGATTAAATAAAGTAAGTAGTATTTTATCATTTTATGGCAAATATATTTCTATTTATACCATTTGTGCATTCCATGTGCTGGTCGCAAACGACGTCCATAACCAACTTTTTATTCTATAATTACTTCTCTATGAGATAATACAAGTAGTAGTTGTAAAATAATTCTTAAAATAATAAAGCATTTAAGTGATAAGCAGATAAATTATGTATCCTTATTTCCCTGGAGGATATTCACAGGTAACATTTTTATTGCATTGTTAATTAATTGTAGAGTTTATGTTTATATATATATATATATATATTAAATATTTTATTCAACAAATCATATTTACTTGTTATGAAGTGTAACTTATTTTATTCAAAATAACAAAATTAAGATTAAACTCTTAATTTTATTCTCGATGTTGGTTAAGGATATCCCACTTCATTTTTGGATACCTTAATCATAAAGGGGGGAAATGGTAATTGTATGCACTTGAGAAAACGAAAAAAAGATATATCAGAGACTCCAACCTAACCTCCTCAAACTACAACCTGCATAAATTCAGTCCAACCTAGCAATTCTACAATAAACGACTCACAAGGCCCAATATCAGTAGTTCAATAGTCACAAATCAACCATCAAACAAATCAAGTACGTCAATCTAAAAGACAAGTAGTTCAGTCACACACAACAAGTACATCAAGCAAAAGTAATATGAAAGTCACACATAAGCATCAAATGCATCAAGTCACAATAATCAATCTCTTGTCGAAACCATTTCCCATCAACAAAAATCTCTAGATGGAACCATTTCCCGTCGACTTTATAAGCACTTGTTCTAAATGACCTCAGAATAATCGCAATCACCAACAAGGACCTTGACATCATAATCATCACATATCTCATCACGGTGTTCAACCATCAATGCACACAAACAATATCACACCACACATAAGAGACAACAAACCATTTAATTCAAGTTCCCATTCATGCTTTAAAGCATTTCATCGATCAATCAACAAGGGTCACAATAAGGCAATTCACATTATCATGTTCATCACATAGACCTTTTCATTTCAACCCCTGTTTTATTCATTTAGATGTATCAAGTGGACAATTAACCCTTCACCTCATCCCCATTACTAGAATACAAAGTTTAGAAGATTGCTTGCCTTAAATCAATCAATAATCACTCGAAGAGTTGAGTCTTCCGCTTCCGAATCACTTTCAAGGCAACACAATCTATAACAATCAAGCATTCACATCACTTTCCAAAAATGACAATACCCACATCAATAATCTTGAAATGTGGGTAAATCGAAACAAAACCCCATTCTGAAAATAAGGTTTGAATCCAAAATTTATTACTTGAAAACATTACTCAAGGCTTTAGGAACTTATTAGTGATAACCATTTTAAAAAATGACTTAAAAGCAGTTCAAAATCTCTATTTTAGGTAAGAACTTGAGTTCTTGAAAAGCCGTGCCATTTATCAATCAAAATCCCCAATTCTGATGTTATAATTCATAAATAACCAAATGAAAATGAAGGTTTAGAATCATCAAAGCTCACCCAAATGATTTAGCACATGAAATCCTTTCAACAATCGCTATCAAGGGTTTCCCAAGCTCAAAAATAGAAAATTGGGCTTAAACACCGAAATTGCCTAGCAAAAACCATCTGAGGTGGGGTTCATCTTAAGCGAACCAGGTTAATCTTAAGCGAACCGGTTAATCTTAAGCGAACCAGGTTAATCTTAAGCGAACCCTTTAAAAGCTCAGGGTATCGCTTTTTCGAACCACGTTCTACTTAACTGACCATCACTTAAGTGAACCAGCTAACCCCGCTCAAGAGGCCAGTCTAGCTTCTGCAAACCAGGTTCCACTTAAGCGACCATCGCTAAAGCGAACCTGGTTCTACTTAAGCGAAGACTGCAACACAAGAAATATCAGCTAACACAAAGACATTAAAAGACCATCAGGATTCGTTTGGAACTCTGTAAACACAAACTGCATATGCAAATAAATTATACTCGACGTTTTAGACTCTATGGAACCGTCAAAATATGAATCCGATGTCTCTTTGACCCGACATTCGTGAAAATCACAAGAAACTAACTAAGGCCTTAAAAAGCTAAAACAAGTTCGGAACCTATCAAAAATTAACCAAGACCTCGGCTAGGCCTCAAATTATCCCCCGAATCCAACAAAACTCTCGTAATTCCGATCCAAGCATATGAACGCTGAATGTTGACCAAAGTCAACTCAAAGGCTAAAATTCTATAATTTAACAACTTAGGACCTCATATCCTCAAAAATACTTGGAATGTGAACACGACAACTCTCATTGCTCAGATTTCACATTCCGAGACTAATGGAATCGACAATGTTCTATTCTGACACTTGCAACTCTAAAAGACACTGGAAAGCACTATCTTAACAATATAACCCTTTCAAACTCAAAACTTACAAAATTCTAAACTTTTAACTCAAAGTCCAAAACCAACCTTTCAAGACTCAACATAGAAGATTCATGGTAAATATTGGGAGGGTAAAATGGTAATTTCATAAAAAAAAGTAAAAAATGACCAACTGAGTCAATACAATAAATGTCATCCGTGAAAGTCTGATTTCTACAGACTTCAATATTTTTCTGCCCCTTCTTGGTCTAATCTGACATATGAACTTTCGAGGTGTTACAATGGCTATCTGAGCAAAATACATAACATATATCATAAAGAATTACTAAAAATTCCATCTGAAAAACTAATGTTTGAATATAAGCCTCTACTAACTGGAATGAAGAAATAAGTTTGTTGGGGCATAGACCCAAATACCTTAAATTAAATAGTCTCCCTAATGAAAAGTGTAACTACTAGATACTCCATGAAGTAATAAAATAAGGAGGACTCACCAACTACTGACTGAAAGGTTGCAACTTGTCCAGCCACGAGTCTAAGAGCTAATGCCTGAATCTACATCATAAAGGAATGCAACACAGAGAAAGTATGCGGACAATACATGAAATATACTGAAACTAGATTCAAGTTGTCATAAGTGGGAAGTTATAAAGATAATTCAATTGTATAAAATTAGTAGCATTTTACTAGAAAGAGTCTTACAACTGACACACACCATGTGAGATCATGATAGCCAACTTATAATCCCAATTGAAAGGGTTGCCCTACATCTTTCCATGGTGTAAGACCTATCTATCTGATGTAGATCTACTAATTGTGCCTGAAAGGGCTAAAAGAGTTGTCTAACTAGCAATATACTTAAATTCTACGACGACACCATGTTGTGGGAATTTGATTTTCTAAATCTACATCCTCTCGATGCTACATAATTCTCCCCAAAATAATATAGATATACTTATACTCATAAATAGGTAAACCATCTATCAGTTTGAATCAGGTGTGAGACTAAGCTCAAAGTTCATACCTCAAATGGTATGTATTGAAGTTGAAATCTGTATCATGCTAATTTCATGCTTCAAAGTCATCGAATTTAAAAACCTCCGTAGAATTCAAGGTAAACTAGTTTAATAAAGTTTAAGAACTGAAATAAATCAATCAGGAAAATCAGGAATTACATAAAAAAAAAACCTAACTTAGATTCTAGAAATTTTGTAAAATCTTGGAAAGGAATTATAATTTAGGCACAAGAGTGAAATGATACCCTTATTGAAGCTTTAAATACTTGAGAAAATGATAGTTCAAGAGAGAAACTTGATAGGGAAGCTTGGAACCCTAGTTCTTAGCTTTTCTTGCAGTTTGTTCCAAGTTAGGGGAGTTGAGAGCATAGATCAAAGGGAAACTGGGTGCTTGATATGATATACTCCCCTAATTGAAGTTAAAACATCAAGTCATAAACTTAGAAAAAACGAAAAAAGACCAAAACAACCCCAATTAAAAATATGTGAAAACTTTCTACAACACCAATCTATGGCTATTCCTATTCATAAATTTTGGGATGAAATTTTGAGTTTTTAAAGTTCAATCAACAATCCCAAATTACGGCATGTGGTTGGATCTGTGAAAATCAGGCCTCAAATAAAGTTTTAGAAGTTGGGTTGATGGACTCAATCTACGGTTCGTAGTTTAATCTACGATTGGTATATTCGACCCGTAAAACTTAGGTTCAGAAATCTTTGTTGAAGGTAACTGTTGAAAAGATCATAGTTTTTTGTTGTTGAAGGTAACTGTTAAAAAGATCATATTTTTTTTACTCTGAATGCAGATTAACAAATATTTGAAGGTTTTGGAAAGAAGAATCATAGTCCTTTGATTTAGTAGGCTATATTCCACCTAACTCCCATATTCAGAAAGATATGGTCATTTGAAGTTGACTCTTCTATGATCTCATTCAAAAATTCAATTAGTAAGGAATCTTTTAACTAGACTTAGTGCTAGAGGTTTCTTATTACCTTAATTCACATCTAATACACTTATTACACCTAAGATTTGGTCTTAACATATACATTCAATCATAAATCATTGGGTTCGAACCTTTATGCATGTGGAGAATACTTCTGATTTTTACTTACAGCCTGTAGGGTGTTACAATATCTCCCCTTGAAATCATTTGTCCTCAAATGATGTTCGCGCTACGGTAACCTACTTAAGCTAACTTTTCTGATAATGTCAAATTAAATATACAAAAAAAAAAAAATTACCTCTTCGTCAACAAAAGTTAAATGCCAATAGAAATTCTCTTCTTTGGTGTTTTCAAAATCAATTATTGATCCTCTTTGAATAACCAATACATTAGTTACCCAATCAACATCATAATGCCTTAAGTTATTTATAGTTATTTGTTTAAGTGTGATTTCATTGTCATTCGCAAACACCTGTTATATCAATCTCAAATTTGTATGATTAATCTAAATATCTATATACGAGATAATCATCACTCAAAAATATAAAGTACTGAAGTATAATGCGTTGATAGTAAAAATAAAAGTGCTAATTCAGCATAAAAGAATTCAATAACAAACTTGAACAAGACTCGTATTCATCTAATTCAATCTTAATTATTTTAAAAAATAGAATTAGAATGAAAAAAAGACCTCTCGAACTTCTTGTGCACAAATAATTAAGGAGCAATCGTTATTCCATCATTTATAATGTAATAACTTTTATTTTTTTGGAAGGATTTTTCATATTTTTATTGAAAAGTACGACTTGAATCTTTGTTCTCTATAAATCAATTTAAGCATAATTTAAGATGAATTAAAATAATACAAATAAGTAATAAATTATATAAATTAAATATAGAAAAGGAGGTTACCTCTTCGTCAACAAACGTCAAATAACAACATAAACACTCTCCTTTGTCGTTATTTATTCAATTATTGATCCTCTTTAAATTACCAATATTTTAATTACTCATTCAATATTATAAGATCTAAGGTTATTTATACGAACACATTATCTTTTTTAAATCTGATTCAATTGCCATTCACAAAAACCTGTAATAAATAAGAAAACATGTAAAATAATGTTTAATGTGTGTGATTAATCTATATATCTACATAGGATAATAATTGCTCAAAAATATAAAGCATTGAACAAAAATTTAAAATAGATTGAGGTGCTAAGGCTGCATATAAGAATCCAATAAAGAATTTGAAGGAGATTCATATTCATCTAGTTCAATCTTAATTATTTTAAAACTCAACAAAAAATTCGATAATATTTGTTGAGAACTTCGTTGAGTTTTATCATCTTCTTTCTACAATTATTGTCATGATCTAAGTCACTGGTCCGTGCGGACACTTACTCTAACACCTAGATAGGAGAATCCTTATCCCAAAACTTCAACATGAAATGTGGAAGTGAACAAATATAAACGAAACACATTATGGTAAATATAGAATGACTCCCAAACTTGAGTAAATAAGTATTTTTGTAAAGAAATACACTGAACTCTCGTCCAAGGAACTATTATAAATAGGTACAAAAGCATCTAAGAGATTACCAGACTCAAACAATAAGACACAACTTCCACTACAAGGAAAGAGAGGTAGAATCTGTCGAAGATTCTCTTCGTCTTCACCTAAGAAATATCAATGATCCTACAACTGGACTATGTCAAGTGACATAGAGAGAGTAGTATCAGTAATAACCAAACATATTGGTAGGCATTATCGGTCGATCTGAATCCATCATATATTATCCTATATAAATTATCAAAGAAACATGAAACTTGGAGATAACATTAGGACCCCAATCCACTCACCACTCTTACTACAAGTAGTATTACCTTGTTTCACGATCCTACTTTCTTGGGTACCACTCACACTAAACCACCTAGTGGGAGAACAAAAGACTAACCCGAAGCCAACCCAACACCATATTTGAAAAGAAGTTTATCATATAAAACAAGGAACATAATTTAGTCGCTAACGAATTGAGTCCCCATAAACTCAATCCAATAGTCTAAAAATATTCAATATGGAAATAACCCCTAAAAACTAAAAGTCATCACACCAAAACTCTAAAACAGTAAAACTAGGGATGCTACCCCAAAACTAACATAAGCTAAAATCTAACATCTATGTCCAACCAGATGGAAAAGAAATATAGAAGAACCCATGTCAGCCTAAAAGATGTATCTCAGCCTTGGATTCAAAATCATTCACAATCACAATCACAAACAATCATTCACAATCACAACGACAATGAACAATACAACTTGAACACCACAAGTCACAACAACAAGTCAATTGAATGATATTATCAACATGATGTCATTTCATATGTTCCCTATGTATTCTCTACCATGTATTGCATCAACGAAACAATAAAGCAGCAGACATGAATACATATTATAAATCGAAAACATACAACCATCATCTACGTGATGTGTCGTGAACTTATAGCAAATTCAATGCCCAAAATAAAGGATTACTGCTAGAATCTAAGCATGTTTATGTGGATATGATGGTTCTTTTGCTAATATGCAGGAAAATAGTTCAAAGAAAGTGACGGATGGAAAGAGCTACAAAGAAGAGTGTGGCAGACTTGACAGAGGGCTAGATGAGTTGTGGTAATCTGTGTCACACCCTGAGGCTACCCCCTTGACGTAACACAAGACCTTGGATCACGAGTGATCTCAAGCTAACCTTGAAGCTGGCGTATAATAAGCAGACTGAAAATATGTAAGAAAATATGAACTAATGCGGAAGTTAAATCAATTGATAATTGAAAGTGGGGAATACCCAACTAGGCTGAATATATAAAACATGCTAAGAGTTTAATAATAGCTAAAGGATTAAACATAACAATTCAAGCTGCTTCTACTACTATGTCTGAAAAGCCTCTACTGACCAGAGTTGCTGGGACATGCCCCCACCTAACTCTAGAAAAACTTAAAACTGAATAAAAGACTAAAAATGAAACACACGTATGTTGTCCTCGAAGTATGAAGACTCACCATTGAAGCTGCTGAATACGGATCGAGAATCGATCTATGCGTGATCTGAATGCTGAGTACCTAAACCTACATCATGAAAGGATGTAGCGTAGAGTATGCATCAGTACTTGGAATGTACTAAGAATGCAAGATATAGATAATAGCTGAACATAATATATAAGCTGAACAAGGCATAACAGAGCAATGCCACAATCTGAACAAGAATGTATATATAGAAACATAACTGAAAAGCTGAGATAAATTCAATGACTAAGTACTAATCATGAACATACATGATGAGACTAAATATTGAAGTAAAACTTGAAAACCTGGTCAAAAGCACTAGAGTATGATTGTGGGAGCTACTATTAACCGACATAAACCATGTGAGCTAAACGTGGAGTCTGATCTATATGCCCCATCTAGAGGACCTAATATACTTTGCCAGGGGTATAAAGGCATGACTGGCGTGATCACTAAATCTGATGCCCAACAAAGGGGACTTATAATCCTACGAGGGCACGTAGTTTTGGGACTATGAGGGTACGCTGAACCCTAGTCCAACTCGATGCTAAGTATTCTCCCAATTGGAAAGATTTATGAGGATAGCTCAATATTTTGACACGCAAATCTTAGAGTGCAACATTAAGATACTGACAATGTAACATTTGAAATCTGAGGCATGTTTATCTATTTAACTAGCCTAGCAAGTGTAATTCATGAACTAAGAGAATCTACACAACTAGGGTTCTAAGTTTCATGTTAGGAACTAAGCAACGTTTCCATGAAGACATGATAATTCGATTAAGAATAATAAAACAACTAAATCACAACAATTCCTAAGGTTTTAGAAAACCCTAAGTTTAAACAAGATATAGAGAATCAAGAATCTGACTGGATTCTAGGGACCTAGTGGATGAAAGGAACCCACTAGTGAAATCCCACATACCTGGTGACAAAATTCCCAAAGAAATACTTTGATTTCGGGGCTGAAACTTGAAGAAAACCTTCCGCTTGTTCTTCAGAGGCTGATCGACTTTCCTCTTCTTTTTGGCTCTCATTTTGATGAATTTTTGTGAATAATGATTTTGGGTAGGTTTTAACTAGAATACTAGGCTTAAACTGAGTAATACGACGTAGTTTAGGGGTTAAACAATGTAGTTTAAGTGTGGAAAATACCAAAATGACCCTGACTTAAAAGGTGACGGAGGCCTACCACAGAGCCACAATCGGACCGACAAAGGGACCACGGCCCGTCAAGTGGGTCTTGGTTGCTGGCCAGGGTCTACTGGTTCTAGGGAATCCCCTATACGATCCACTTCACAGACCGTGTGAAGGACCATGAACCATGAAGGCCATCGATGTTCTTCATATAGGGCTAGGTATATTGGTTCAGCTTGACGAGCCTCACCATAGCCGTCATCAAGACCATAACTCGTGGAGGTCTCCGTGGTGTGATGCTTGAGCCTTGGGTGGTTCTTCCTTGTTTCCACGAGCCTTTCCACGGCTCGTGTGGTGCACCCCGACCCATGAAGGGCTCCGTGGTCCATCACTTCTAGGAGGGTGTGAACCACGAGCAGGTTGACGGACAATGGTTCCTTTCATAGTCTAAGAACCCCTCCGTGGTTCACCAATTTTTTGTTGTTCTATGTGAGTTAAGTTCTAAGGTGTTACAATATCTCCCCCTTGGGAACATTAGTCCTCGAATGAAGTCTAAACTAGCTGAGTATGGAGGGAAGGATCTTCAATCCTTACCACTAAGTACTAGAAACTGGTCTAACTTAACTGAGGTCAAAGAACACACAAATATGCTGAAATGCAAGAATAGCTGGAGGAACAAGTTACTGAAACTGAATTTATGCAAGAGTAAACTGAGAGACTGGAGAGGAACTATTATCGGAAGCTGAAATGCAATCGAAAGGACAAATATGAGGATACTTGGCCTTCATGGCTACTTCTACTTCCCAAGTAGCTCCCTCTATGGACTGACTCCTCCAACAAAACCTTTACTGAAGCGACTTCCTTATTTCTCAACCTACAAACCTGACGGTCAAGAATTTTAACTGGCACTTCTTCATAAGAGAGGCTATCCTTCACAGTAACACTATCTAATGGTACTATTGATGTCGGATCACCAACACACTTCTGCAACAAGGAAATGTGAAAGTCTGGATGAATCGCTGCCAGTTCTGCTGACAACTCTAACTCGTAAGCTAACTTACCAACCCTTTTTAGGATTCTGTAAGGACCTACATATCTAGGACTGAGCTTCCCTTTCTTGCCAAATCTCATCACCCCCTTCATAGGTGACACCTTAAGAAAAACCCAATCATCGATTTGGAACTCTATGTCCCTTCTTCGTACATCTACATACGACTTTTGACGACTCTGTGCTATCTTTAGTCTATCTATGATGAGCTAAACCTCTTCCATAGCCTCATGAACCAAATCAGGCTCAATCAATGTTGTTTCACCTACTTCAAACCAACCAATCGGGGATCTGCATCTACGCCTGTATAATGCCTCATAAGGGGCCATCTGAATACTGGAATGATAGCTATTATTATAGGCGCACTCTATGAGAGGTAGGTGATCATTCCAACTGCCTTTGAAATTGATCACACAAGCTCTCAACATGTCCTCTAAGGTCTGAATGATACACTTTGCCTAACCATCCGTCTGTGGATGAAATATTATGCTGATATTTACAAGGGTAACAAGACCTTTGTAAGAAGATTTCTAGAAATTAGAGGTAAACTGAGGACCTCTATCTGAAATGATAGATAAGGGAACCCCATGTAACCTGACTATCTCATTATTGTAGAGTTTAGCGTAGCCCTCCGCTGAATCTGTAGTATTGACAACCAAGAAGTGAGTGGACTTAGTAACTCTATCTACTATCACTCAAATGGAGTCATGCTGTCTGCGAGTACGAGGTAAACCCGTAATGAAGTCCATGTTTATTACTTCCAACATCTATGTAGGAATGGTAATCTCTTGAGTCATACCTCTTGGTTTATGATGTTCTACCTTCACTTGTTGACAATTAGGACACTTAGCCACAAAGTCCGCGATGTCTTTCTTCATGTCGTTCCACAAAAAGACTTTTCGTAGATCACAGTACATTTTAGTTGCATGTGGATTAATGCAATACCTGGAGTTATGGGCTTCTGCAAGGATTTGCTGCCTCAACTCACCCACCTTAGGAACACAGAAGTGAACCTGGTAATGAAGCACATCATCTCCCCCTTGGGAGAAAACCTCAACTTTCTGCTGATGAACGACACCTTTCAACTAAAGTAATATAGGATCACTATCCTGCTTTTCTTTAACCTCCGCTACCAATGAAGATTCTGACCCATTCTGAACTATCACCCCACCACCTGACATGTTCGTAAGACCAACTCCTAAGTGAGCAAGTCGGTGAACATCTCTTGCTAATTCCTTTCTTTCTTCCTCAACATGTGCTACACTACCCATAGACAGTCTACTGAGAGCATCAACCACTACATTAGCCTTACCAGGATGGTAAAGTACATTCATATCGTAGTTCTTGAGGAATTCAAGCCATCTCCTCTGACAAAGATTCAACTCTTTCTGGGTGAACACATATTGAAGGCTCTTATGATTTGTGAACGCATCTATGTGAACACTATACAAGTAATGTCTCCAAATCTTTAGGGAAAATACTATAGTTGCAAGCTTGAGGTCATGAGTTGGGTAGTTCTTCTCACGGACCTTAAGCTTCCTAGAAGCATACGATATGACCTTACCTCGCTGCATCAACAACAACCTAACCCCGGATTCATCACAACAAATCACATAACCTTCTAAACCATTTGGCAGAGTCAAGACAGAAGCTGTAGTGAACCTAGTCTTCAGTTCTTAGAAAATTTTCTCACACTCATCTGACCACTGAAATTTGACCTTCTTCTGAGTCAACTTGGTCAATGGGAATCTATGTATGAAAATACTTCAACAAATCTCCTGTAATAACCGGACAAACCCAAGAAACCTTTGATATCTGCTAGAGAGGTGGGTCTGGGTGATTGCTTCACTGCCTCTATTTTCTGAGAATCCATTCAGATTTCTTCGCTAGATACCACATGACCAAGGAAAGCGACGGACTATAACAAGAATTCACATTTGCCGAACTTAGTGAATAACCGATAATCTTTGAGAGTTTGCAGAACAACTCTCAGATGATTCGCATGCTCCTCCTCACTACGAGAATAAATGAGGATATCATCAATAAAGAAGATAATGAACAAGTCCAAATACTGTTTGAACACCCTATTCATTAAGTCCATGAAAGCTGCAAGAGTATTTGTTAATCCAAATGAAATAACTACAAATTCATAGTGACTATACCGAGTCCTGAAGGATGTTTTTGGGATGTTAGTATCTCCGACTCTGAGCTGATGATAGCCAAATCTGAGGTCTATCTTAGAAAAGCAACTAACACCCTGAAGTTGGTCGAAAAAGTCATCAATCCTGGGTATGGGATACTTGTTCTTGATGGTCACTTTATTCAACTAACAATAGTCATTGCACATCCTGAGAGCAATATCTTTCTTTTTCACGAAAAATACTGGAGTACCCCATAGAGAGATACTGGGTCTGATGAAGCCCTTATCTAAAAGGTCTTTCAATTGTTTTTTCAATTCCTTAAGCTCGGCGGGAGCCATTATGTAAGGAAGAATTAAGATATGCTGGGTATCTAGAAGGAGATCAATTCCGAAGTCGATTTTCCTTTCGGGAGGAACTCCAAGAAGATCTTATGGAAACTCATTTACTACAGGAACTGACTCAATAGTTGGGGTTTCGGAGTTTGAATTCTTGACCCAAACAAGATGGTAAATATACCCTCTAGAGATCATCTTTCTGGCCTTAAGGTAAGATATAAATCGACCTACATGCATTGAACTGTTACCCTTCCATTCTAAGACTGGCTCATTTGGAAACTGGAATCGAACGATCCTAGTTCTACAATCGACTAAGGCATAACAGGAATGTAAAACATCCATGCCTAAAATGATATCTGAATCTACCATTTCTAATTCTACAAGATCTGCTCAGGTGAATTTCTGAGAGACTGTGATAGGGTAATTTCTATATACCCGTCTAGCTATAACTGGGTGACTGACTGGAGTAGAGACTGAGAAGGGTTTAGAGAGAGTTTCTGGACTGATACCAAAATTTACTGCTATATGGGGAGTTAAAAAAGACAAAGTAGCCCTGGATCTAACATTGCGTAAACATCTAAATGAAAGATTCGTAACGTACAAGTGACCAAATCAAGAGAATCTTCCTGGTCCTGGTCAACCTTGAGAGAGTACAACATGTTCTGGCGCTGACCGCCACCTGTACCAAGTGAAGCACTCTGTTGAGTTGGGGGACCTATTAGTGCTGCTGGAGCTGTAGACTGAGCCCTATTATTGTTAACCTTTTTCCCCTGCCTAGAAGAAGGGCAATCCTTAAACCTATGGCCAGAGTGACCACACTCAAAGCACCCTTCCTTGCCTGCAAGACATTCGCCCAAATGGTTCTTACCATACTTTGGATAAGTTGGGAAAGTCCTGTTACCTGAAGTACTTCCTTGAGAATTAGAGCCTGATGCCCTACCTTTTAGATACTGTCGAAACCTTAGGGATGGAGCACTAGCTGATGAAGGTGCTGCAGTTGAAGATTTCTACTGAAACTGTGAGCGACTTCCACCACCCGATTTATGCTGAAAGTACTTATAGTTGCCTATTCTAGCCCTTTTGTTGTCCTTATCCATTTCCCTTAGCTTATCTCCCTCAACCTACTGAACGTGAGTCATTAACCTGGAGATATCCTTATCCCCTAAAATCATAGCATTTCTGCACTCGGTTTTCACTAGATAGAACACTCCAAAAAGGAACTTACTCATTTGTTCCCTTGGATCGGCAATCATGTGTGGAGTATACCTAGAGAGTTGAGTGAACTTTAGCCTGTACTCTTGGACCGACATTGATCCCTACTTCAAGTTCATAAGATCTTGTGTCTTAGCTTCTCTTACCTTCCCTGGGAAGAACCTGTCCAGAAAAGCTCCAGTGAAATAATCACAAGTCACACATCCCTGTTGTCTTTCCATTGCGTGAACCATATATGAGGCACATCCTTAAGCAGGTAGGATGCCAACTCCACCCTATCATTACCAGTCACTTGCATCACTCCAAAATTCTTCTTGAACTGATCAAATTTTTTTTTGTGTCCTTATCAACCTTTGACCCTAGAAATTCTAGTGGATTCATACGAACAAAGTCTTGAACCCAAGCTGCAGTTGATCCACCATTAGTTTTTGTAGGAACTGGGGCCTGTTGATTTTTCTGGTTGGCTACACTCTGAGCCAAGAGTTGGATCACACTCTAAAATTATGCATTTGTAACCTCATGGTTCGGTATTGCATTAGCATTGCGTACATAAGCTCTACGAGGAGGCATGATGAAATGCATAATGACGGATTATAAAGGAGAAATTGGAGCATACCTTACGCACGATAAGAATAGCAAAGTACTTTTTCTTAAAACACTTCGTAGCCTCCCTCCCATAGATGTGGTGCATTTCACACCCATGAAACAGACTCTACTTAGTGTGGCTTTGAGACATCCTAGGACCCTTAAACATAATGCTCTGATACCAAGTTTGTCACGCCCTAAGGCTATCCCCCTTGACGCAACATGGGACCTAAAATAACGAGTGACCCCAACCTAACCCTGAAGCTGGCATATCATAAGCATACTGAAAATATCTAAGAAAACATGAACTAAGGAGGAAGCTAAATCAATTAATACTTGAGAATGGGGAATACCCAACTAGTCTGAATGTTTAAAACATGCTAAGAGTTTAATAAAAACTGAAGGATTAAACTTAACAGTTCAAGATGATTCTACTACTATGTCTGAAAATCCTCTACTGACTAGAGTTGATGGGACATGCCCCTAGCTAACTCTAGCAAAACTAAAAACTGAATAAAAGACTAAAAATGAAACGCATATTTGTTGTCCTTGAAGTATGAGGACTCACCATTGAAGCTGCTAAATACGGATCGAGAATTGATCTATGCGTGAACCGAATGTTGACTACCCTAACCTACATCATTGTCACGCCCCGAGCCTACACCCTGGGCGGGACTAGCACTCGAGAACTATTGCTGGCCCCAAGCAAACTCTTGACCTGGCTAGACTCTCAACGAAAGACTTTACGCATCAATAAAGAAATAAACTGCACTTAAATCAATTGTGTCAAGATAAATTAGAATGTTTTAGAGATTAACATTCAACTTATCCAAATTGGCAAACCAAGTCTTAACATAAACAACTGAAAATAGAAAGACTAGAAAACTATAACTATCCGTTTATGAAGCCTCTAAAACTATGAGGGATATCGGGACAAGACCCCTGATCATCCTAATAACTGAACTAACAAATAAATAAAAAAGGAATCCTTCGGAAAACAAAGAGGCTCACCAACCGGCTCTGAGTGATCAACTGGATCAACGAGGCGCTGGATGCTACTCCTGGTTACCTGTATCTGCATCATAAAATGATGCAGACCAAATGGCATCAGTACATTTCATGTACGAGCATGCGAGGGGAAAACTAAACACGACATAAGCTTGAACCGAATTCTGAAAGAAATATTTACCTCAACTTTAATCAACTCATGGATACTCAACGCAAATGAAGAATTAAACAACAATAAAAGTACAATTTATATAAAGAATTTAAACCTTAAATGGCAACTCAATGTATTTATATAATAAAGTAATATAATTCTATGGGAGTTTCTCTAACCGACAACCATCACTATGAGCTATGTGATGATACAACGTCTTGCTTATGCTGGCAGAAGTGTCCTACAACTTACCGGGATATAGAAACCCTAAACTAAGTGGATTCACTAGTCTATGCTAAAGAGAATTAAGGAATCATCTAAAATGTATGACCCTTTCTACCCACGTTGGCAACATGGTTTATAGAGACTTGAGTTATTATGAACTCTTCCCCATATCGGTGCTCAATACTACTCCCAAAATATTCAGCTCATTTGATTAAAAACATAACTCTTTCTCTGTGATTTGAGGTTATTACTCAAAAAGCTTGTCTCTTAAAAGAGATGGGACTCAAAACTACTCATGAAAAATCATTTGGAAATCGGTGATTCCTCTCATCTTAAATGTGAAAACATTTTCTCTTTGGGAGTACTTAGTCCCCATATTTCATTTTAAAAGAAAGGAAGTCAGCTCTTTTATTTCTCAACTCAGTGCTTAAGTCTTTAAAACAAGTTTAAAAAGATTGTAAAAGACTTTGAAACGACTCTAAGAACTCTTTTGACTTGACCCTTAGCTTTACCTTGAATTTGATTTATAGATTCAAAGGTCATAATCTCATTTTATAGATGATATCATGATGTTTAGACGTACCTTAGAGTGTAGAAATCAACTAGGAAACATAGGTACGATTAATGGGAACTCAAACAGAAAGAATTGGGAAAGGGTAGAAGACCTGGCATCCTTGGGGCTCTGAGTGGCACCGGGCGCCAAAGCCCAAACTTCAGAGTTTGGGTTGGGGCGCTCTGAGTGGTGCAGTGCCCCAGAGCCCAAACTTCAGATATTGAGGTTGGGCGCTCTGAGTGGCGCGGCGCCCCATACCTTTCCCCAAATTTTTGATGAATTTTTTTGGTCGTTTTTCAACTCTAAGCACTCTAGATTCAACTGCTTCCTTCCCCAAACACTCAGATTCGAATACATAACCAAAATATGTAAAAATTTACTCAAAAGAATATCAACTTTAATGAATCTAACTCAAGAAATTCTCAACAACTTTTCAATCAAGAACCCAATAGAAACTTCAACAAAATCCATCAGGAACTCAATTTCTATACTTTCAAGAACATAATTTCACTGAATTAAATCATGAATGTTGCGTGGATGAACTAACCCAATCCTATGTGATCTCACATACCTCGTAGGAATCAACCCTTGGTGAAATCCACAAGTTTAACTTCAAGAACGCGACGAATCCTTTCTTTTTCTCCTCTTTTCTTCTCTTCTTTTTTCTTCTCTCAAAACCCTAACTTAATTTTATGAAGCGTAACTTGAACCAATTCAGTTTAGACCCCAACTTAATTACCAAAATGAATTTAATTGATTGGGTGATGAAAAGACCATAATACACTTCTAAATCTGGTTGTGACTTTCCTTATCTAGACATCCCGACTTCAATTGGGCATATCTCCCTCATACGTACTGAAAATTGAGCAAACGCGGTGGCGTTGGAAAGATAATTCAAAGAGATTTCCTACAGTAGCTTGTAGCACACCTAAATCATCGTGTGCTAGGAGTCATGGTCATTCAAATTTGACCCAAAACTCATACTTTGCTTAACCTTGTCAAACTTTCCAAAGTTGATTATTTCCAAAAACGGTTTCTTTCTAATTCTTGTTGTTTCAATTAGGGAGGT
>JAJOOO010005009.1:0-12502 GCA_029582685.1 Solanum piurae
AGGAGAGAATAAACCAAATATGAAAGAATATTATATTTTCCTTTTAAGAAAAGTAAAAACATTTATGGTAATGTTTTGTCTTTTCTTTAAGGAAAAATAAATCTTAAATTATGGTAAGAAAATCAGGGCAAAACCCTAACACATACCCCTGAATTTTTGAACAATATTAAATGTTCTGGCGTTCCAAATCATTCAATCACTTTAAAGGTTGGGGTTCCAGTGATGTTACTAAGAAATATCGATCAGTCAGCAGGATTATGTAATGGAACTAGATTGATTGTTACTAAACTTGGAAATCAAGTAATTGAAGCAAAGGTTTTATCTGGACAGATGGTTGGCCAGAAGGTGTTTATTCCAAGAATGACTTTAACACCTTCAGATTCTAGAATTCCTTTTAAGTTTCAAAGAAGACAGTTTCCTATAACTGTATCATTTGCTATGACAATCAATAAGAGTCAAGGACAGTCTTTATCTCATGTGGGCTTATTTCTGAAGAAGCCAGTGTTTACGCATGGACAGTTATATGTTGCTCTTTCCAGAGTGACAAATAGAAAGGGATTAAAAATACTTACTTACGATGAAGATGGGCAAATAAGTAATGAAGCCACAAATGTAGTATATAAAGAAGTATTCCAAAATCTTATTTGACATACATTGTATTTTTTAACTTTTATATATATACTACTGTACAATTTTTGTTGTGTATGTTACAATAACTTTCTTATTAACTGTTATATATGTTTTTGATTTCTTTAATATGTAATTTAACTTAGTAAGTTAACATTAAGTAGGTACACATTAATAAAAAAAAGACAAAGAAAGTCCAAATTACTTTGAAATATGCAGTAGTCGATATGTACTAACCTTAATTAGCTAATTATAATCACTGATATTTCCCATAGATACACTAGCAGAAAAACTTTCTTCCCATAATCAACTTCTCCGCTATCTACAATACACTTATTAAAAAGCAAATATGAAAATATATTAGGAATTTTTTTTCACTTATAATGCATTAAGACAGAAATTGTATTATGAACATTGCTCAAAATAGTTGTATATATATAAATTATCATAAACTACACAAATCTATATATTAGTACTACTATTAAACATTAATAATAAATACAACTTCATAGTTATCAGATAGTTTTATCCATATTTAAAGTACAGATAGATTATAAGATTTCACACATTTACAATCTTTACTACTTTTTTAACTTTACTCATTTCTCAAAAAATTAAAAGTGACAAGTTCCTATATTTTAAGTTCATTTTAACAAATTATGATTTCGAGACCACCCAAAATGATAATTATTTCTTATAATATATAATAAACTGTGTCTTAACAATTCACATTAAAAAATTTCAAGTACAATTTACTTTGATTTGCTAGAAAAACTGTAACTCCGATTATATATACAAAATCTCTGAATCACCAAACAAGATACAAAATCTTTATCAACATAAGCTTATTATAGCTTTGCTAGCATGCATTTACTACTTTATAATTTAAATTAAAGTTAAACTATTAGCCGTATCTGACCATCCCAAATAGATATGAAGGAGACATAACCTGATAAATCTCATTAAAATTAATCCAAAACAAGAACTACCTCATGCTAATATATTATTTAATTGAAGTTCTCATTATGAAGGATCAATATAAAAAAAATGTCAAAAATTTAACTCACCATTTCACAGTACATTGATTTTTTGTCGGAACGATGCTAGATCTGAAAACAACTCCTATCAAATCTTTTATGCCATATATATTAATCTTAACCTGCTTGAATAAAGTCATTTTTATGATATGTTATCATTTGCATGTTCAAATGTTGAAATTGTAAAATAAACTTTACCATAGTTTTGCAGAAGACATTCATAGTAGAAAAGACAATAGAAGATTTACTAAATAGATGAAAGAAATAACACTCACAATATTGACAAATCACTCAAAAACTTAGCGAAGATCCACACTCGGAAAAGGTACCTCACCTTCCAAATCTGGAAAATTTTGTTCATATTTTGGTCTCCTTCCAGAGAGATCCATTTTGTTTGTTTTTACATTTTTCCTTTTTTACTTTCCAAATATTTTTGGATTTTGGTGGGTTGTCCAAAAGTCTATTTGATTTTACTTTTTTCCAATTCACTTAGATTGACCATATTTTAATAAAACTAATAAATACATATACATACAGGTACACACATTAATGACTTGCAATAAATATATACTGCAGGCACGTGCACCAATATTCCTAAAAAATCGTTTCGTTGTCACATCTTACTTTAATACATTATTAAATTAATAAATTATTTATTACTCATTCCTTTTCAACTTAATTTAATTGTTGACAGTATAATAAATGTAATTTATATCACATTTTTAAATATATTAAGTTTTTAGTAATTATTATAATTTATATTAATTTTTATTTAATACGTGTTATTCCTTTCTTCAAAATTGATTGTACATATTTATAGTAAATAAAAAATAGTATAATTTTTTAAATATATTTAAGTTGTGCATTATTAAAATTTACAAACCTCTTACATAACTTTTACTATATCATGGCCTGCTTTCTTTCGACTATCCTATTAACTTGACGCATAATAAATTTTAAATATTCAATCAAAGTTTTATATATTTTTCATATATTTCCAAAAATTATTTATTTTAATTTTAAATAATACATGTTCCTCATCTCACATATTTAATTACAATTTTAATAAAAAAATATATATTTAAATTATAACTTTAACCGTTTTTAATATCCGCTCAATGCGCGGGTACGTATACTAGTATAATATAATAGTAAATTACTATGTTATTTTACAACTACATTTTTTTCTTAATTTAAAACAGTTCTAAAAAATAGGATGTGTGATTCCTTTTTTAGTGGGAAGTTATCATATTTTTATTAATTTGAATAATAATAAAAAATTATTATTAATATTATTATTATTATTAAAATATGAAAACTTCCCAAAAATAAGAATATGTTAAATTCGAAACTAAAAATATTTTTATTTATTAAAGAATTATTATTATTATTATTATATTAATATTAATAATAATAATAAGATCCACCAAAAAAGTTACAAAAATATTAAAAATATACAAAAAAAAAAAAAAAAATTAATTTGAATTGATCTTATCCTTATCTGATTGATGTTTTTGAATTTCAAATTAATGACAACTTCTCATCAACGATTTATTAACTTCTTATAGTGAATGATTTTTTTACTGCATTACAATTATCCTATAAATATACCTACTATTCCTGCTTTCCCATTTCCTTTCCTCCGCACAATCACATCCCCACTATCACATTTTTTTCAAATTCTCACATTAATGAAGCAATGTAGTTTTTTCTTTTCAAAAGTATTGTCTTCGTCATGAATAGCACAATATTCAAAGGAATAAAAATTGAGTTGATGCATATTATTTTTATATATAAAATATATATAGAATCTCAAAATTATAGTACTAATTTGTAATTTGTATTATCGTTTGTCTTTATTTATCTATCTTTTTTTAATTATACATAATATTAACTTCTATATTTGTATTGGTGTTGATTATTTAGACGGAGACCAAACTCATGTCATGATTAAAAGGTTTGTGAATTCATGTATTATATCTAATAACATTTAATTTAATAGCTAAGGATGTCCATGTTAAGAGTCTTTATCTTATATGTCTGATTACAATGACTGATAAATCATTCTTTAAATAGTATTTGGAGAGTGAGGTTGTGAAAATATGTATTTATGTCTTTTATGTAAATATTGAACTATTATTTGAATCACTACATTGGATATTGCAATAAATTTTGTTCTTTATTAGTTTCAAATCATTAATTTGTATTTAATGTCTAAATGTTATGAGCATTTTTAAGAAGCCAAAAAATCTTCAAATCTTGAATGAAGCATGGGTGTTTGTGATTATATCCATGTATATCATATCATACAATGTGAGACAGTTCTTTCATTTTAATTTATATGCCTAAATATTTATTATACTATTTGTTTTGTGTGCATATGTTTATAAATTATATTCAAATTTTAGATCTAAACTCTAATTATTTTATGAAAATAAAAAGTAATTACTATGTGTACATTGTGAAATCATGAAAATACTTGATATTCTTTTGTTTATAGGTATGTGTTCAAGGCTCATAATTTAAGATAATACAACATTTTATCAAATATGATTTTGTTTGATTAATTATTTTTCCATGAAATATTCTCAACTTTTTGTTAAAGTTATCTAAGATTTTATATTATCTTTCTAGAGGTTAAAAAGATAAAATGTGAAGATTTAGTGGGAGTTTAAAGAAATTCAAAAGAACTAACTAGCAATCACCTTCATTAAAAGAGAAACAAAACACTCTGAACTTTTCAAATACCATCATTTTAAAATTTTAAATATCTTTTTTAAAAATTTGATAAATAATTATGTCAAAATCTATCAAATGCAACTACCATAAACACCACGTAATATTGATATATTACTAATTTGCATATTTTTTTCAAAAAATTGAACTTATTAATGAAAAAAAAAGTAACAAAATACAAAATACCTAAATTACTATATCAGTTTATCTCCTACATGGGTTAAATTAAATTTGGTTAATTGTAGTTATTTTTTTTTCATATTGAATTGCAGGTCTAAAATTTAGGTAACTGATCAAGATTTGTTTTTTCTTTTTTAAAACTTTATAATTCAAATTATTTTAATTTGTAAATTGAATTTTAACAAAAACATTGAAGCTATAATTTTTAACAACGACATTTGGTAGTTTTAGAACTGTGCCAAAACAAAAGAATTAAAAATAATAAACAACAATTAGCTATTTGATTATAAAATAAATTAAAAAATGTCATGATACAAAATAAATTTAAAATAAAATATGTAACTGAAAAAAAGATGAAGAAAAAGTAAACATTAATAAGAAATAGCTTAAAATCTGTAGGTAAAATTTAAAAAAAGGACACTTATCTAAATCATCTCCTAACTATCTTAATCTCTTATAATTCAACTATAAGAAATTATGTTAAAATTTATCAAATAAAACTGCCAAAACACAAAATTGATAGTTATAATTATTTTTAATAATTTGGAGATTTTCTAAAAAATAATTTTATCAAATAAAAAAACACTAACAAATGTTCTTATTTAAAAAATAAATTACCGATAAATAATTTTCAAATTATAATAATTGAACAAAAAATAATGTTAGCTTATATTTACTAAAGAATATAATATACCACATATTTAAAAAGGCTAAACAAATCTAAAAATACAGAAATAAAAAAAGAGATTTATAGTAATCAAAGGAATAGAAGATGCTCCATTTTTTTATCTTTCAATTTTTTATTTGCACGAAAAATATATTAATTTGATAATTTATTTTATGTGGGATATAATAATTTGATTGATAGTAGTATTTTTTTTAATTGATCATTGAAAGTCCTTCTTTTGTACATTTTTATTTTATGAAAAGATATTTGATTAAATAAAGGTGATCTTATTTTGCAAGATTGAACGAGAGAGGAGTGTGCTAAAGAGGTTGCAACATGTTTTGCAAATTATATTGATCTATGAATTTAAATTTTAATTATACAACAAATATCACTTCAACACACGCCACATATGCTATTAATCTTCATTATACTAGAAGAAGAAAAAGTTGTTAGAATAATGTTTAGTGTTTTTAAAGAATATACCCATATTTCACATAAATTATGCTAAAATTTTGTTAGCATGAAGTGCATATTATAAAACTAAAACATATAGATTATACTTGCACTTTTGTTACTTAATAATAATTTGTATTAGTTATTTTTTAAGTTTACATATAGAAGATAAAAATGTTTGAATGAATAGTTACATTTTTGAATTTTAAAATGAAACTTTTAAAACCCTGTGACCATTGACCGAACTTATGTGGCATTTTGTTTGCTAACTCATTATGGAGCGTGGTATCAACGCTTTAAAAGGAGAGTGAGAGCAATAAATTTGCTTTAAAAAATTGATTAAATAATAAACATAAAAAGGAACAACAAATTAAAGTTCCCAACCTCCTTCTGTCATCATCCCCAACCCCTCCTTCTGTCGTCGTTCCTAAAACCCTAGCCACTGTCACTCTCTTAAGCTCTAGTCCGTCCCCAATCAATGGAGAAAGTTGAAGCTGATGTTGCGATCGACAACCAAGGAAGAGAACTATTAAGAAGTTCAGCTATAGAGGATTAGATCTGTATTCTCTTCTTTATATGTTGCTGTCTACTGAACTTATCTTTATGTTTTCTAATAATACTAGTACTTTGTTTTACTGCAATTTTGCTGAGAAAGTGGATACTAAATTGTTTTTGATATGGAATTAGTAATTTGTTGATGCATTGCAAAAAAACAGAGGTTCACAACTTCTCCTTTTTCTTCTGGAATGATACGTATTTCGGTGTCCCCAGCGACGCCGTTTTCGTCTACATCTTCACCCATTCTGTCCACTCAACCTCTGTTAAATATTGAGTGTTTTAGTGAGTTTTAGCGGTGTCAATGAAAGTTTCAGATGTTGAACAAGAAGACAGTCAATGACGATTTTTCTCCGGTTGCTATGGATCTTCCATAGTGGTTAGAGCATGGACGATGAAGATAAATGGAGAGGAGAGCAAATAGATTTTTTTTTCTGTGTTGAGTTGTGGGTTCGATTGTGTGTAGTCTTCTTCTTCGAGCCTCAAAAAATCTGCCACAAGATCCAATGTTCATAAAACGTTGTAAATTCATGTTAATTAGTCAAATGCTACCAATCAAGAAAACTTTATTTTCATTTTTGAAGAAGAAGGAATAAAGGAATGAAGATGGTGGTGAGAGATCTCTAATGGTGGTTGTGGAGGTGAAGGAAAGTTGAGAAATGTAACTATTTTATTTTATTTTTTAAATAGAAAATTTATTATTTAACATTTTGGTTAATAATATATGATGTGACATTATGACATGGCGAATATATCTAATGTGGATATGACATGTCATTTTGTAAGGGAGAGTGAGTTACACACATGATTGGAGGGGTTTGAAAGTCTTATTTTATATGCATGTAAAAGTTCAGTTGGCAAAGGATTAAGTTAGAGGGTCTAGAATACAAATTCATACAAGTATAAGGATCCATCAGACCATTTCGCCAATAAAGAAAATAAATTACTATTTTAGAAGATAAAAACGTTTGAATGAGTAGTTACATTCTTGAATTTTAAGTTTTTAAAAAAATAATTAAATATAGATAATTAAAAATCGATTAACAAAAAAGTTTTTTAAAAAATAATAACAACCCACGTCCTTTGAAATAACATATTCTTTTAAATAATTAACATATATATATATATATATATATATATATAAATTAAAAAAAACTATATACATATATATATATGTAATATAATTAAATATTAAAATAGTATTTTATTTTATAACTAAAACGTTTTTTTTTTTAATTTTAAACAATTCTAAAAAGTTTAGAGTGTGTTGTTCCTTTTTTTTGGGGGGGGGGGGAGTTATCATATTTTTACTAATAAATAATAATAATATTAATTATTATAATAATCTTTTTTTTTTAAAGTCTTTTATATAATTATTTAAATAAATTGAATTGAAGAAACTAACTAATAAAAATCTGTTTTTTCTTTTAAAAAATAAAAAATATTCCTCATAGAAAAAACTACCCACGTTTTCTAGAAAACATATATATTTATAATAATAATTATTATTATTATAATAACAACTTAAAATAATAATAATTATTATAATATATAATATAATATAATAGTAAATTACTATGTTATTTTACAACTACATTTTTTTTCTTAATTTAAAACTGTTCTAAAAAATAGGATGTGTGATTTCTTTTTTAGTGGGAAGTTATCATATTTTTATTAATTTGAATAATAATAAAAAATTATTATTAATATTATTATTATTTATTAATTAAAATATGAAAACTTCCCAAAAATAAGAATATGTTAAATTCGAAACTAAAAATATTTTTATTTATTAAAGAATTATTATTATTATTATTATATTAATATTAATAATAATAAAGATAGAAGATAGACACAAGTAAAGGAACTAATTGACAACAATAACTATATTAAAGCTATCTCCAATTAAGAATCAATACAAGCATCAAATCTATAAGATACACTCAAGAGAAATATGTAATGTCTTATTTTTTGTGACTTTGTTTTTAATTATGAAATGACCGTTTTGTCCTTCCCCTTAGCATTTTTATGCTTAGTTTGTGTTGCGGGAATGATTGGTGTGATCCCCGATGTGGTCGGATAGGAATTTTGATCCTTTTGAGTTGAAAATTCTTAATATGATTGACTGTGGTCAATATTTTGAGTTCTAAGTGCCAGATAGGGATTCCGTCAGTTTCAAAGTGTCCGAAATATTGAGTTTGAGTTAGTTAGGTGGTTGGTAAGGTTTTCAAAGTCTTAGGTTGAGTTTGGGCGAAAAATTTATTTTTAAGTCTTAAGAGTGGTCTGAGAGGGTAATTCCTCCATTTGACCTCTTTTCAAAAATTCGACTATTTCATTGATTCTGAAATATCAAATTTAATGGGGTTGCATTTCCAATTTATTTTTATCGGACTCCGAGCGATGGTCCATTCAGAGACTTTTTTTCCTTGTGTTGAGTTCCTGATTTTCAGTTTTAGTGCAGGTCACTTTGACCTACATGATCGCAGTCCATAGGCTCGCGATTATGATGTGTTTTCTTTGTGGACTTTGCCTATCGTGGTCGATAGGTTCATGTTCGTGTTTGCTCTGATATCCTTTTCTTAGCCTTCGCGATCGCGGACAGGAGTCTCTCAATTGCGATGTGAACCTTCGTGACCTTCGCGAGAGTTAGTGGCTCACAATAACGATGAATAAATTTTGCCTAGGCAGAATCTAAATTCAGGATTCTTTCCATTTTTCTCATTTTCAATATTTGGAGCTTTGGGAGGCGATTTGTTGATTACATTTTGTGAAAATTTATGTGTAAGCTTTCTCTACCTATTCTTTGTTGATTTCATCAATTTTTATGTTCCAAAAACTTCTCTAAATCATGATTTCAATGTGTGTTTTGGAGGTTTCTCCCCTAAGTTGGAAAATTAATAAATTCTTAATTTGGAGTTCGATTTTTGCTTGTTTTTAATGGGTTTTTCAAACACAAATCCCTCTTGTCTTGTAGAACATTTTTACAACTAAAAATCTGATATTACCCTTTCAAACTTCAAAGTGATTTTTGAACTATTTTACCCCCGATTTCTAATTATCAATATGGGTATCATTGGGATTCTTTCAATGAACACTTTCATTATTGATAGTTGGGGATCGTTTCGCTGATCGTATAGTTGAGGAAGTGCTCCGTTAGAGTTGTTCGAGTGAAGTTTCGGTCTTCGAAGTAGGTTTGGCTACCCCTCTTTTAGACTGAGATGAGTAATTAATCCTTCTTAGGAAGTCGACTGTGAAATGAGTTGTATGAATTTAGAGATTGGTAAATGATGAGTTTCTTGCTTAGTCCATGTGATGCCTATTTGTGATGCTTAACATGTGTGGAGGCTCGTGTGATATATTTAATTGTTGCTTAAAACCTGTAATATTTTAGTAATTGCTCGAGTGAGGCGTTGTGTGGCCCATCTTTATATTTGACATTGAGATGCCCGAGTTAGGGGATTGATTTGACATCTGAATATTCTTAAAATGAAAAAAGTGTTTTCTAAATGGTAAAGACTGATTTCAAATGCATTCCTCTCATATCCCTATCATTTGAGGCATGTTTCATGATTTGTGAGTTTGGGAACTTTAAGCTATTAAAAATCCCCGTTTAATTGATTATGCCTTTGTGGTTTATGTGTTGTCATGCACTCATCCTCATTCAATATATCATTGTTCATAGGAATATGAGAATGTGGATAAATACTATTTTTGAGAAAGAAAATGAGACACATTACTTATAACATTGACCACGAGTTAGGTGGCAAGTTGATGAGATATTGAGATTATGAGATTGGTTTATGGACTGCGAGTACCCCATGGGTCCTTGTTTGGAAGCTAAAGCTCGGCAAGGTGTATACGATAGGTTGTACAATGACCTTGGTTCCACCACACCATTCATTACATTACATTGGCCATCTTTGTTCTGTTGTGTGACTTGTTTATCTATATTCTTTAGTGTTTACTTTCTCACGTCGTTATTCTATAAATTGGTGGCATCGGTGCGGGAATGAGACTTTTCTGCATGCAGGTGGAAGAGTTGCATAGTTTATTTCTTAAGTAGTTGATGATGCTCAGTCGGTCTAATGTACTGAGTACATGTGGAATGTACTCACCCCTACTTTTGTTATCCTTTTGATAGAGATCCTAGTCAGGTTGATTTTCGTAGCGGTTGATTGGATCTAGCAGTTTTCTTCTCTTTCAGAGTTGTAGTGAGATCCTGCTTTCCGAATCGCCATTGATCTCCATCTATATATCATTTACAGTCTTTAATTTCCTTTCGAAGACTTGAGATGTATTTCAGAATCTAGAAATGTAATAGATGCTCTTTATACTTATGCTACTAGGTTTTGGGAACTTCTTTGTTGTTTTCTTATCGATTGTGACCTGACTTCCCTTTGGGAGTCTCCTATGTGTTATTTCTTTCGGCTAACACACTACTTTTGAGGTTTCTGAGTTGTGTGCCATAATGACCTCGACTTTTGGATCGTGACAAAATGAATTCCCAAGAAATTTAACTTTAAAAAGTTACTTTTTAAAAGTTACTTTTTAAAAGTTATTTTTTAAGTCAATTTAAACGGGCTCTTAGTCAAGGGGCTTGCATTTCAAGAATAATCATTTTTGCATTCATAGCCTCTTTTTTTCTACTTTGAGTAGTCTTCCACATAAATCTTTGTACTTCCACTTTAGCACATTTTTGTACTTCATGCTTTTGTTTCAAAAACCCTCCAAGCTTCCAAAGTAACAATTAAATGATAAGTCTACACTGTTTTGATGAAACTCAGCTTGCTATCACCCTAGCCAATTTCCTTTTTATTTCTCCCCCAAACTTCTTCACAAATATATTTGATATACTTTATGTATGTATATATTCCTTTGGTACAGCTAATTCAAATGTGTCGCAGCCAAAACTTCAACATGAAAAAAGCAACTCAACACGTCCAGCTGATCTCAAGCTCTTTTTGGATGATTTAAAGTTGTCACCATTACATCGTACTCAATAATATCAAATACTCCTTTCATTTTAAAAAAATAATCTACCTTAACATGAAATTAAAAAAAAATAAAAAAGATTTTTGATTTTTTTTGTCCTAAATTAAAGTTATCTCAATGTATCAAAATATCTTTAAATTTTGTAATCTTTAACATACCAAGTGGAAAATTGAAATTAAATATTACCAAAAAAGAAAAAAATCATCTTTTTTAAAGAGACTAAAAAAAAGTAAATTATTCTTTTTGAAACGGAAAGAATATATCCGAATTTACTAACCCAAAATAATCCCTCCATTTCCAGAAATCTTTGTCATGATTGTGAATAATGGAGCTTTCTAAATAAATTTCAAATAACAACCCAAGCAAAAAAAATTAACTATCTATAACACTAGAGAGTAAAAATTCGATCTCTATCCAATTTTGATGATACCCAAATACCAAAAATAAGACTTGTGGCGAGAATATTAACTATTTATATCACCCTTATGGTAAAAAATCAATCTTTAGCCGATTTTGATAATATCCAAAGACTAAAAGTGGAATTTTGATATAATTTAGGATAAATTACCTATATACACACCTTTTATTTTCATAATTTCCATTATTTCCTACCAATTTTAAAATTTTCTAAAATCCCTTATTCTACTCCCAAATCTCAAATGTTTGATACATAAATTCTAACTCCCAAAACTAATGTTTATCCCTTTCTCATTTCACTTCACAAATCACTCCCTATAGCACACCAAAAATGAAATAAAAAATTCAGATTTTTTTTTAATTTCTCAAAAATAAAGTTTCAGATCATAATAAAAAAAGAAAGTACAAACGAAATTAAATTTTCAAAAATCAAAATCCTTATTTCTTAAAAAATCAAATTTCAGATTAAGAAAATTAAAAACAAGATCAAAGCAAAAAACCTATAAAAAAAAGTAAAACATAAATAAATAATAAATTGATTGAATCAGAAAAAAATTACATGTTGACCTAAATTATGAAAAAACTCTTTTACTTTTTGGTGATGAAATTTTAAATTTTTTTATCAACCGATTGAGAATAACGTGGAAGAAAGAAATAGAAAGAAGAATAACAACAAAAATAAAAATCAACTAATAGAAAGAAAATCAATTGATTGATGTACCTTATCAATCACAAATTACTATATTTATGGAAAAATATTGTCATTTAATTATATTAGGAATTTTTTTCTGTATTTGATTATTTTATTTTTAAATAATATTTTAATTATTTCATA